>JBCAUG010155511.1:0-20369 GCA_038406175.1 Haplosyllis leylae | reverse complement strand
GCATCTCTTAGTTGATCTCGAATTTAACACTTTTCTTTTGTTTGAGTGATTCTTCTGAAGGAAACTCAATACTCCTCGCATGTTCTTTTCTCATCAACGGGTAACATTGAGACAATTTTTGGCAATTTTCAAAATCGACACATTTATTGACACTGTAACCATGGCAGTGCTATTTCAGCGCCGCGATAACAGCTTTAGTTATTGTATTTTATTAATGTGTTCATATATTTGATTCCATTTTATTCTTCTAACTTGCTCGTACACGATGGAACAACTGCAGATCATCTTCGGTAAGTTGTCTTTGTTTTCTTCAAATGTTTGGATGAGAAAAAGAGGTTTTGAGTGAGACGTAAAATTCAGGAATGGAAGGGAAATAAACTTTGTTCGAAAATACAGATTGTGAATTTACACCAAAAAGTGCTCAGTGTAGCTGATCAAATAACAGAAAAAACTGTTGGGTGCTTCTCTGACAATTATTCGTTTGATGTTTCCTCGCAAGTCTATGTTCCAATTACAATGAGCCTATATTCTAATGAAGCGTGTGTAGCACTTCTGGTGTGATAGCACAAAAAGGTACAAATGGCAAATACTGCCGGAAAAAAATATATGTGCGCACATACATGTAGTGTAAAAAGGTAGGAAGTTACTTTCAAGAATAATGAATGCAGGGCGACTCCAGTTTAATTTAACTGAAACAAGAAAGTCCTCCTACGTGAACGCAAGAGGCATACCGCCGGCCGCGCAGCATTTGCTTGCTATGCTGTCCTATCCAGGAGGGGTACCCCATCCCAGCCGGGGGGTACCCCAGGCAACCCCCTGATACATCCGGTGTTACAATTATTTTAGAGCTGATATGTAAACGTTAGACATACCAAATATCTGCAAGTGTGATCTTCTTGGCGTACCGCATAGATAACTCTTAATACATTTGGTGAGGTATCTGTACAGTGATAGTTTATTGTCATACTTCTAGTGGTAGTTACAGGTTCATCATAAAATCATAAAAACATGCCTGGTAGGGCTAATGAGTATCTTAAGTACTATGTATCGCAGTGCGTGGCACACCCTGACAGAGGGCACTCAGTGGGTAGGTCACTCAACCGTGACTGTGGTCCACTTCGGTCACTTGATGCGATCGGGATTATGGTTACTCGGTATTTAGATATGTTTTACCTGGGTCATTAGGTACGCTCTGATTCTGGCTATGACACTGTGTAAGTAAATGTGAGAAGTTAGCTTAAAGTCTATATTTGTGCCATTGTATTGATGAATGTATTTGCTTGCAGAGTTTCTTAGCTGCACCCTGAACCACTTTGAACTTGAACCTGTGCCATGAGCTGTATTTAGGCTACATTTGTATCCTGAACTGCACTTTAGACTTTAGACTGTGTGATCTGCTCAAGATCTCCTCATATATGTGTCTGCATGTGGTTCACCCCTCAAGCAATGTCCAATCAATGCCATTGCATCACATGCACAATCCCTTGTAGCCAATTAGCAAATTGTGTTATGAGTCTAACCAATCACCATCTGCCATGTAAGACTGTATTCCTACTCACCCCCTCATATGCCTACAATGGTTCAATTGAGATGGAAGTGGTAGCAAATTGAGTTAGTGTGTTTCAGTACCTAGCTTAACATCAAAAGGTGCTAAATATCTCCAGCCCTTTCCCAGGTTGCCACCCCCTCATGGTAACTATTTTGTGTAGGTGTACTAATATTCTGGTGGTTAGGTATTGAGTATATAAGGGAGGTGTGCCCTATGAAAGTAGGACCTCCAGAAATAACCATCAGACTGTTCAGTATCATATAGCAACAGCAGGAACTTCTCAGGTATCTTTGAGCAGATGAGCCAACTCTCCACCCAGGATCATCTAAATTGCATGATGTGGGATGTTTGAGCCACTTTAGATGCTTTTGCAATGCTTCTGGATCCTGAAGAGGTGAGGGAGCTGCACCTACTTCTCATGCACAACCTGTTATTTAAATGCATTTTGAAAGACTTTGTATTAGTGGTACATGTAATTCTGAGGAGATCGAGATCAATTGGATTCCTAAATTTTAATTCCTGTACTGATGAATGTCTTTGCTTTGCAGAGTTTCTTAGCTGTGTCTACTGTGTACTTCATCCAGTGTGTGTACTTCAAGTGTGCCAATTGTGTGTTCCATGTTAGTAACTGAGTTTGGCAACAGACTTTAATCTACCTCCTCAAGAACTCCTCAAATAGAGATAATGGCTGATTCCACAATTGTGTGTTCTTTGAACATTCTACAAGCCTGTTTGTATATTAATGTCACTTCTTCAGACCTTGAATGCTGATTTGTGTTGTTCCATGTTAACCAGTCTCAGGAGTAACATTAAAGACTGTGCATAAGCTGAGTGTTTGTATTCTTCACTGCATGGAAAGCCACCTCCTCAGAAGTCTGCCTCCTCACCTAGTAGTGCAGTCAGCCACTCCTTCTTCACAAATAGGTCCAGTGCATGAACTAACACCCATGAATAACAGCTGTCACCCCCTGAGATTAAATGACTCTTGCTCTCCTCACTGACCAGGTGGACACTCAATTCTGACTGAGGTTGAGTTTAATACAATAAACCAAGTAATTGTAATATTGGTGACATAAAGATATACAGGTGTACACCAGTCAGGAGGGTAACTAAGAGTGTCCTTGGTTGACTGGTGCACAGCCTTTTATGGGAGGGAAATGGCCTTAACCTTAATGCTTCACTGGCCGCAGTCTGACAATAATCAGACTTGTGTGATTATTATAATAATTTATCATTCTTGGTGAGTTTTGTGCTGATTTCCGCTATCAATGCATTTTACATATGAAACATTTTTTCCAAGAGTGTACATGTTATCATGATCCAGCAGAGGTCTTTGCAGAACAGTGGTTAATTCATAACGTATAAAATTCCTTAAAATCCCCATACGAAAGAAATCCGATATTGTTTTTTTGTGATTAAGTTGACAGTCTGTACAATGTTGAAAGTGTAGACTGCTGAATGTGGCATTAAAGCCAAAGTCTTTCGGCCCTTGCCCTTTATTCCCTTGTCGTATTGAGACACTGGCACAGCTACTTTGGCATTATGTAAAGTCTGGCTCTTTTCATGTTCATCCATTTCGACGTTTCTTGAAAAACGTTCTACGCTGGTTAAGAATATTTCACGGATATTACTTGGATCTGAAGATTTGTGACATAGTATGTGGAGTGAGAGAATTTTGGAAGGTCCAAATAATGAATTTTTAGCTAACAGCAATCATCGAAAAACGTACAAGTACATCTACATATATCAACTTAATACGATAGTTTTGGTCATAATACAAAGTTTCAGAAAATTCATATGAATAGATAAAAATCAAGAAGGATCCTTGTAGATGATTAGATAAGCTGTAATACCACATACATAACTAAAGTGTCTGTTTCAACCCATTAAAACCCACGATACTCTGAACTGACCAGGAGTTGCAGCCATCTCCCTTTAGGTGCGTCATTGACTAATAATGTGTAGCCTTCCCGCACCAGTCCAATTTTACGATAACAACTGATTTGAACTAGCTTCACTTTCGTGATGAAACACCTTCCGTAATTTAAATCACAACATTTCTGATGAATACTGGCACTGACATTGTTGGCGACAAGCAGTGAATTGGTGCGTAGGTCTGTACTGACAGTCTCCAAACGCAGAGAAAAGACGTTAAGAGGTCGAAATGAGACTGTCCAATCATCTAGTTGGACAGTTAACAGTCCTTTTACGATAACCATAACATTTCATGTGGCAACAAAGCCAAAATGCTGATTTGCCAATATTTTTTACCAATAATTTCTCCCAATGATTCCACGATCAATCAGTTCATTTCCTCTCATTTTACAACAATTAATAAAACGAATGGCAATCTATTGATCATAACAAAAGCTTCAGCAGTAAAACGTGGCTCTATGCAGAAGCAAGAAATGATCAGTAACTAATCTGACTCGGACTTCTGTGGAAGACTCTGTGCAAATACTATTGACAAGAAAATCAAATACCATGCCTCCTCCCTCCTTATCTGAAAGCACTTGCTGGAGTAAAATATCTGCTGTACACATTCAATTTCCTAGGAATATGTCCCAACACGATGTAAACGTGAAAGTGGTATTTTCAGAATGTGCAGATGTTGAAGCTTAAACTGGACTACTATGGAATTCATAAGTCACATTGATGGGTCATGAGAGGAGACAAATTACCAAAAACAAAATGTGTAGCTGTCAAAGAGAGAAAGAGATTGAGATATTTATTTGTAATGGCCATGATATTAGGAACATTTATATTTCATAACCTTCGAAAGCAATAACTCGAAACTCTTTTCATAAAAGACTGTTTGCACAGTGTGCTGAATATTTTTATGAATACAGCAAAACATCTTTTTATTTCACAAGATAATTACTTGGCACCTCAACCCAGCTCGAATGCAAGATAACATTCAGCTTGGAAACAAAAGAGAAGAAAAGGTTTCATTTCGTTGCTATGTCAGAGACGGATGAACCCTTTCCAAGAAACTGGTACAATTTTCATCCATTCTATAATCCATTCCAGATGGTTGAAGAGTCGTTTTTGCTCTTAACATTCACCTATTAATTCTTTGCAAAGAGAAGAGACTAATTATTCGTCTTTGGAGATA
The DNA here is from genome assembly GCA_038406175.1 of Haplosyllis leylae. Lineage (NCBI taxonomy): Eukaryota > Metazoa > Annelida > Polychaeta > Phyllodocida > Syllidae > Haplosyllis > Haplosyllis leylae. Next base: position 15,705 of record JBCAUG010155511.1, on the reverse strand, counting down.
TTGTGCCTCAGGTGCTGAGGCAGCCGTCAAACAAAGCTGTTGTATTAATGGAGGAAAAGTGCAATAGATATTTATCCCAAGACAATCCTTAGAATATAGTGACACTTTGTCTTCACAATCAACACCAATCTGTGGCGACTCCAAGATTTCTCTAAGCTATGGGTCTTTAGAATAAAACAACAGTTTTATTTTTATTAGGTTGGAAAGCTTTCAAGATAATTATACGGTCACAGTATTCACATATATTTTTAAAATAATAACTTTTGTTGATTTCCTTTCACGTTCTGAGTTCAAATTTTACATATGTTTAATGCGAGATATTAAAGGAAAAAGACAACAAGTGACTTCAGTCATCAGTAAGATAAAGTTACCCAGGAGCTTCTCATGATGCCTTGCTGTCAAATCCACTACTTCATTAGTTGCAGAAGAAGAAAACAACTAATGCAATAACGTCATCAACAGTATGATGTTACACTTACCATCCCACTTCACCAGTAAATATTTTCCTATCAAAAGTACAGGAAAACGCTATGTACAAGAAGCCTTCTCATAAGAGCGGGGTGAGAAATCATAAAGCATTATAAATACTTCGGAAATGCAATTTCTCGCTAGATGGTAATTACAGAGAGAGAGAGCTTTGTCATCTGGAAACGGCAGAATCAAACACTTTTCAATTGAGTCTTTGCAATTATTTTTCTGTTGGAACAACACAAGATTTTATGTGGTTAATATTCGTTTTAATTAGATCCCTTAAATGCACTGACGTGTGCTATGAATTTCCGACAGAAACAACTCACTCTGTGTAACTAAGTCCAACTCCAACAAATTCTGGTTTTGTTACCGCCCGCATCCGAAGGTTGGGGTACTCCCCCCCCCCCGGCCAGGTCAGGTCAGGTTGGCGTACCTCCCCCCCCCCCCGGCTAGGGTTGGATACCCCCAGCTAGGGTTGGGGTTGGGTACCCTCTCCCCCAGGATAGGACAGCAGAGCGAGCACTTGCTACGTGGCGGGCGGTATGCGTCTTGCGTTCACCCAGGAGGACTTTCTTGTTTTCATTACCCTTCTTTTTGTGTTTTTGTCACGTTTTTGTTTTGTTTTTTCACACTCACGTTAACCTTTGTAAAAGCACGATCTATAATTTGCTTCGAGCCTGTCGACATTAAATTTGGTTGTTAAAAGCCATTTTTCTTGTGCGTAAGCAACTGCAAGATTTAACTTGAATTAGCCGGTCTTCTTGGTGTCAATGTAAATCTGTAAATCAGAATAAAAGGGTTGCATATGAGACTCAAGTCTCAAACTTTTGTTCGATCCGGAACTTATAATTTCTTTGTAAATACAAATTCCAAACGATCACGAGTTATTTTGGCACTGAAAGATTGATGGTTTGGCGGAAAGATTCTTTGATACATCCAATCAATATATCCAGGTGCTAGGCGCGTATATGTAAGCATCTAGGAACACCTTTTTACACTACTGATGTTAAACTACTCTAGATATTCCGTTGTAGTGTCTTAAGAGGAAGAAAAACAACAATCACCACGTTAAGTTTCCTTGCTTCTGATGACATATTACCAGCTTCACTGTATATTTCACATACATGGGAGCGTAATGAATTGTAGGATAAAAAAACCCAGATTGGACCCAAAAGAAATAGTTTATTGTAGACACACCTTTTTTGCATGACAATAAATGATTTCATGTGGAACTTTAAATGACAGATGGTATTCATTTGTTTACATAACTACCTTGGTTACGTGACCTCATTTCATCTGACAATGGTAACTTCTCACGAAATGTATTAGATTTAAAAAATGTAGATAGAAGCCTGAATCAATAAGTTGAAAATCTATGGAACTAATACCATGTGTAGTAACTCAAATTAAGAATTTGTCTAAACCCAGTAATAGCTTCTTTCTTGTATTTGTCCAATGATTAAATATTCCACTTGAGAAAAGTGACTACTGACCAAAGTGTCTAATAAGATCTTCAAGTATCAAATTCTAAATAACTAGATACTAGTTTTCACTAGTTTCGGTGGCAATAATGTTGTTAAATTTATAAGCTGTCTAATTTTGTCTGGCACCTCAGGCGTCATGTTAATTTGAATACATGTGTGGGTGGTCAGACTTCAAAGTTGATGTGCGGAAAAACACTTGGAGACAATCAAGAAATGAAACGTTCATGTTGTAAGGTAATTATTTTAGCAATTTATGGAAAATGTGTTTTGGCAATTAGTGGATAACCTTTACTGTTGTACGCATTGTCGTGATTTTTGTGAAAATATTTTCAATGGCCCTGTAGCAAACGAATTTAACACTGTGGTGGGAATTGTCTCATGTGGGAATATGACCATGAACCATCACTCTTAGTATTAGTTGATTAAGGAACCATCACTATGTAAGTGGTCTGGGTTGTCTCAGACCAAGGACAGTCTGATCCCTGCCAGAGGGCTGGGTTTAAAACCCAGCCTACAGATCTAGGTGACCTCAAAAAATGCATCTGTGTGGGCTCACACAATGTACATGGAAAAATCCTAGTCTGAGACGTCAAAGACCGCCCTGGTGTGTTGGTTAATGCCACAAGAACCACCTGTATACCTTGAAATACATGCTTCACTCAAACAGTAACCACCATCGCTTACCAATGTGTGACACCTACTTATTGATCTACGATGGTGAGCACAGATCGGGTAAAAAACCCACTTCAAGCTATTATGTACTGAAAGAGACGATGTCATTTTACAACTGATGAAAAACAACAAACAAAAAGCTGATGGAATGCAAATAAATTTACTGCCATGAATCCAGAGATATTTGACTTTAACTGCAAAGTAATAGAGTTACAATACAATACTTTCGTCTTTTTATTTCCATTTTCAATTTAAGAAATGCTGACAACATGATGCCGACACTTGCTTCATACCAAATCTGTTTGTTGGCTGTTTTGAAATTATGCTTCAAATTAACATATATTAATAATGACTTACTGTGAGAGAGAGGACACCATTTCCTTTCAGCGCTATTTATTGTCGCCTGAACTTGATGCAACGTTGAGTGTTCCGAAATGAGGTCGATTTGACAGTTTGACATTTGTCGCACTTGACACATGGAAGTCCCTTTGTAGGATGCAGCTGCCGTTGATATTTCCTATTAAGACACAGACTCGAGACAGATGCAAAACAAAATAAGGCAATAAAGTCGGGGTCTGTCTGCCATACCTCAAGATGTGTAAATATAAAAGGTCCACCTTGTGGTATAATTGTGTCCATTTCTCATTTGAGAGTCCCCCATCCATCCATTCGGTTAGCAATTTCTAAGGGTAAATAGTTTACATTTTACATGGGACATTTCTTGCATTGAGTAGCATTACCAGCAATTATCTTTACATGTTGCTGTGAACGACGAGACCAATGAATAATATGCTATATTTTGTAACACTGCGGAAGTAAATAGACTTCTAGTAGTGGACAATTTTTTTCAAACCTTAGACCGGACATTTCTGAAGTGACATACTATGAATTCAAATTTACACAAAAATAGAACAAGGAGAAATATTCAATATTCAATTCAGACTAAATTTAGAGTTAGGGAACATTGAGGAAATTTGTCTGGGAACAACTGTACGCTGAGTGAAGTCATACTGAACAACTTGTGAACAAACAAATCTGAGTTATCCTTGTTAGTTATATAATCAACAGATTTTTATGATACAATGCACACTGTTTTAAAAATTATATTGAGCAATTTAGTTAAATTTAGTCTTTTTGATTGGTAGAATTTAAGTCCCCATTACCACCAAAATGCCTGCAGCAAAACACCCACACAGACATGCTACAGGAGGAATTTCCTTTTAAATCATCATGCTCCAAAATAACATGACTCAGCTTTTTGTGCGTATGACCTACATGTGCCTAAGATACAACTAAAACGTTATTTAATTTGTTGTCTACACTTAGTGTAAGGTCAAATATCTCACTTTTGCATGGCTCATTGCCTTATGTTTTATGTAGCACCATTTATATCAAGTTTTTGTATATTTTTTTTTGCTTCTTTAAAAAATAACACTATGTTGTAAATAAGACTCAATAAGATTATACAAATTTTAGAGAGAGAGAGAGATTCCATCTGATTCAATATTCCACTTGAAGGAAGAAGGAATTGCTTACTGCTTGTTGTCCACACTGTACTCCTGGTCAGTAAGGAAGTGGAAAAATGATTCATTTGCCAAATACCCAACAATAAACTATGCTGGTTCCACCTGCAACAATATGGCTAAATGTTTTGACCACCAAATGTTAGCTAACAGTTTTGAAAATTGAAATAGTGTAAAAAATCAAGTGCCATTTTCCCCATTGATATCCCATTAATGGTCATGATCTCCGAAGATTTTGCCCGGCATTTGGTCATCATCCCCCTTGAATAGGGGACCCGTGCACATGTTGCTGTAATTTTAGTGCAGGTAATCTGTCATTATTTAATATCTGGACTTCATTGAGGCAAGGTCAAATCTCTCACATTTCATTTGTAAGATAGTGCACACCACTATCTCTAGCTCTACTAACTAACTAATCAATATTTGGCTTATGACCACATTTGTGACATGCACATGCCGTACAGATAATCACCAGTGGCATATTTCTCATGTTAATTGCAGCAAAATTATATGGGGTAATTTCTGATGTGAAACCGTCTCTACTACAATCTGTTGTGCAGTAAAGAAGACAATTCTTTCAATTTTCATGTCCAAGTGCAAATTTTCTTTTGCCTTCTGTTGCGATATCGGTTGGCATTGCAAGGTTTTATTAATTTGGAAGTTTGGTTAAGACATGTACAATGCATTCTCTATGGGAATTGTCTTTAGTTTTGTTTCTAATTACACCATACCTATATGCCCCAGTCTTAGAGCAATACTTCTACATGTGCAGGGTTACACCCCTTACAGCAGCTACTTTCTCAGTCTTAGTTAGGATCTCATAGTGTAAAGATGTAGAACTTTTGTCAAATAAATATTAGAGTATTTTAACCCTAATTACACGGATTACTTGATAATTTAACACCTTCCGTGTGACTTCAATCGCATCCAACATCTGACATATTTTGTGTGGAATATTTTCACACCCTTTTATGCTTCCCATAAAATGTGCAAGATTTCAACCAAACAACATCAATAATAAACGGCCCAGGTGACTCTTTGAGTGATCAAATAAAGAGATCGTGGTAAATATCAGCTCCTGATAGTCATGTACATTTTCAGTTTATCGCAAGTCAACATAGATCTGAAGTGTTTCTAATTTTAATATGAGATTTAAAAAGAGTAATGTTCTTAAGATATTAAAGAATCTGAGGCCTGACATCTAACATCTCCGAAGAACGACAACAATCAAGATTTCATTGAATTGCACTTAAAAACAAGCAGCTCCAATTTCTCCATTTGCAATTTTGTAGCCCGTTTGAAGGATAAAGTCAGGACAATGGTAATTTTTTCTCAACCTGAGAGTCCTTTTGTCCACTTCAGTCCTAAACGTGGATCATGTTGCAAAACTCTACCAGAAAATAACACAATAGTATCATATGGCAAAACTATTTCAACAATGAATATTACTTTATCCTACTTTAGGAAGTTTAGGTTAAAATTTTGTTCAAAAAGTTAAATCTGAGCAATGATGTTGTAAATAAAGTTAAAGGTTAAACATTAATGTCAGTACGAAAATGGATATTTATAATTAAACACCAACCAATCAGTGTTATCCTCCACTCCAACCCTGTTCACTACATCTGCAAAGGCATTCAATTTGGGTGTTCTAATTCCGTAGAATTATCTCATTGTTACGTAGATCTATACTTCAAACAGTAAATTCATGAAATGAAGTAAAACAATTACAAACATATCCTCCCCAAATTTTGGGTCAGTCGGAATTTTCACTGCACTCGGATATGAGTCATTCGAGTTTTTTCTATGAACATGGCACAGACTTTCACCCAGTTGAGATTTGATCTTGCAATTTCTGTTTTGTCAGTCCTCTCTTTTGCCACTCAGTCATTGAATCATGTGATAGCTAAAAAGATTCAATATTTTACTTGAAAGATTTGCTTACTGACCAGTAGTCCAAATTGGATTTTCCTATTCTAACACAGCCAAAAATATTTGGGGTGCCAGGGTGGCCTAACTTGCTTGGTAATTGCCTTTCTAGACACCAGAGAGAGCCTTTTGTTTACTGGGTCAGCCGTTTTGTGGTTGCCATGGCCCCTTGGCAATGGGCTGTGTGAGCCAACAAAGACTGTGTGGTCTTGGTGAGCAAACCCAGCCCATTTGCCAAGGCCACCTAGCAACATCAAAATGGCTGGGCGAGTAAAGAGAAAGGCTCACTTCAGTGTCTAAAAAGGCAATTTCTGAGTGATTGAGGCCACCCAGGGAGATGATAAAGATACCAAATTAAAGTAAGAAATGTAGGCAATCTAATAGTATTGAAGGTTGCCTCATTTAGTGCCTTTTGGTTGTGTCATTCAGCAGGCTGGGTTGCCCCAGACACTTGGCCTAAAAAAATCTTGGTCGGAGCCAACACAACACGGCTTGGCGTGTTAGAATCATTGGCCAAATACCCAACAATAAACTATGCTGGTTTAGATGCAACAATATGGCTACAAATACTAGCTAATATATTTTGTACTAAAGTTGAAATAGTGTAAAAACTTTAGTGCTATTTTCCTATTGATATTCTATTAATGGTCACGAGGTCATAAGATATTTTCCAGGCACTTGGTCAGCACCACCATTTGAATACGACCAGTGTGCAGTGTAATCGCACAACATGAACGAAGCTCAAGTGCTAAACGCTCATTTGTTTTTGTTAAAGATGCCTTGAAAATTAATTCATCTATTTTTCAAACATCTTACGGTTTATTACCTCTAATTAATGCCAGATTTAACAGGAGTACTTTCCAGGATGTATTGTCCTGGAAAAATCTGAATAACACACATGTTGTTTGCACTATGTCATCTGCCTATTCTCTCTCTGATTAGAAATAAAAAGCTTCTGTCCCTTGTACAGTACTCTACGGTCATTTCTCAAGGGCATTACGTTTCACATTGGTATTCTGAGGTAGCAACTTAAGGTGTGTTAATTTTATGGAATTTCATACCAATTTCTATGTTAAATTTAATTGCCTTGTGCAAATTATATAATTTTTATGTATTTGAACTGTATCTGAAATGTTTAATATCGCTGTGCATAAAAAGTGAAATTGACTTAAAAACTTGTTATCTGAAACGTGAAAACATGTGTGTTAAAATGAAGGATAATGTGCTCATGATGGGTGTAGATTCAACAGCAGCTGCCTTTGCCTCCTAGGTTTCTAATTGGGATGTGCAGATGACAAAACATCCTGAGATAGGATGTCTTGCCTCTAAGAACGGAGCAAAGATGCTGAACATTTTCAAATCTGAAGGTCTAAATGTTTCAAAAACTTCTCCCCGGACATCTGAAACTGAAACTTAATACTTTGTTATAATTATTGTGATTTCTAATGTGAAAATGCTTTTAAAAACCAAATTTGAACAATGTCTGACATCAACATGATCACCTGGGGAATTTATTGTATATTTTAGTGTAAAGGTAAATGCATCAAATATCCTTAAGCTTGGAGGAACGGATGACCTTCTGGAGATTGATTTTTTATTCAACCATGTTTTCCCGAGGCACAGATCACTTGTCTTACAGACACAGCATCGACTGAAATGAAATCAGGAACATATCAAATCCTGGTAACATTTCTTAAACATGTGAAAATAATAACATATTCACAGGAAGTGAAAGTTTTGAAATTCAAGAGGAAAATATATGTGATCACCAACTTTGATTAAAGTGAGTTATTATTAGATTAACCGTGTTTGGTCTGACAGTGTCCGACCTGTCTATTACAAAAGATATATTACCATAGTGGCCTGGAAACAATCAAAGATTTCTCTGCATTCTCAAAAATAAGCAATACTAATTATTCAATTGTGCAGCACTAGCGTGAAATTTGCTTGCACGATAAGAACATTTTATTTTATCTATGGCAGGTGGTTCCTGACGTCAATGCATTTGAGACCTTAAACCGATCAGTTCGGAGCATATATATATGTAAAAATGTGAGATGATAGCTTTAGAAAATATTCATTGCAGCCACTGTACCGTCCTTCACAAGAAAGATCTTCAGGGAATAAAGTGAACATATTCCGTGGGCGGCGACGCAAACATACTTCTTATTTGAAGTAACATATGGACGTCCACATGGAGATCTTTCAATGAATGGATATGAATTTCCCAGAAATATTCCAAAAGATCCGTAAAACTGAGCGAGCGAGGTCATCTATTTTTGTAATTTACAAAGCATAAGCAGTTGAATACAAGAGCGCTGCCTTTTCAAGGATTAGTTACCAAGAAACTATCTATTGATTTCGCTTTTCATATTATTTTGAAATCCATTGTCTCCGGCAGGCTCCAGATAAAATTTAGGAAAGGTTTTACAATTGATGGAAACTTTTATTGGTATTTTTAGTTAGAAATAATTTTACAAAAAAGAAAATCTGCTAATTTTAATTTCCAAAACAGCACCCGTACTCGACAAAAGCTCTAAGAAATTCGTAAAACAAACTTTGTTCAGACAAATCTTCTGTCTAGAAAAGTTCTCCAAGAATTTTACGTTGCATTAACCCCAAAGACATTGACCTTGTTCTGCAGACTATATTCTAGTTATCTGCCAGAAAAGAGTCCTTTAATTCGACCATTTCGGCTTGAAACTTTCTGTCTGTGTACAGAAGAAAAGTGATTTCACTCCTACACAAAACGACATTCACCAAGACCGGAAAAGTAATTACTGACGACATATTTCCATACAAAGAAATATTTGCTTTATATGTAACACTATATGACATTGCTTCAAGTAGTTGGTTGAAATCGATCAATAGTCAGAGACTTGAATGGCTCTCCGAGGGACACTTATGTAAATAAAGAAAAGATAGGGAGTAAATATTTATGGTTTGCTCCTTTAGCAAAAATTTCAAAAGCTTTTTTACTTACTGATCTTTAAGTTCTTAGATAATCTTGCATTCTCTGACACGAGACATAGACCTGAGATAAAACTTGGAGGTTGTTTCGACAATCCCTTCCATATTAAGATAAATGAGTATTCTTCCAATGATTTGTCCTTGATGTGGAACATCGCTAATAATACTCAGAGCTATTACCAATGAACAAGCAAAACGTCTTTCAATCAATACCAATGATAATTCACTGCGTGTATGCCAAATAAATCAAAAGAAAATGCATTTGACATCTGGACATAACAGACATAATAGAGTCCCATCTTCAGACCGTGGATAAATTAGGCAATCCAAAGCCAACATTCCTTACATTTTCCGATGAGAATATTCCTCAATGAATTCTGTAGATTAAACAGATTCCATAGAATTTGTGAAAACATTGAAAAAATTAATGTATTTGAGCCAGTTATCTCTTCGTGTATGAAACCAGCACTCTACCTTAGTGCCACAAGGACACTGGCAACAGAAAAGATCTTTAATTGACACTAATTTATACTTCAGTGATTTGTCTGATTCCTTGAATTCACTGAAAGTTCCGTTCTATTTAGGAAAAACTCCAATATATTTTAAATAGAAGAGACAAATAAAGCACTTGACCTTTTATACTTTAAAAACTTCCGTCACAGTGGTTGACACAGGGTCAGATTGTAAACAGTAGTTAAAGCAGAGAGAATCTTACATGAAAAGTACCTCTCTATTTTGTAAATCGACGAAAGTAATGTGGATGTCACTCTTTATATTTAGGGTAATATATCTGAATTAAGGAGTGTTCTGATTTTCAGAGGCATCTCGGCTGTCTGCACTCTTTACTAGTGTGCTGTTGTAAATTGGGTCTAAGTGTGTAGGATCCAAAAATTGGACTGATACTTAAAGTAACACTTTCACTAATGTAATGACCATGTACGCCAGCAGTGTACATTGATTGTCTGTATGTAAGCCAAGGGTCCATGAAAACGAAGCTGCCAACGACACAATCCAGTCTCATAGGTACCAACACTGACGCCGTTCCAATCAGAATAGCTGTAAACAGCTTCCAATACAGGACGTAAAGACTGAACGAAATAGACAGTGTCATGATTGAGTAAATACGGAATATATATTAATTTTTGTATCTGCAGAACTGCAGTGACAATAAGGGATATTTTGTGAACAATTGCCAATCTGGATTTAAAACATTGACAGTTTAAACAGTGTTAGTTAGTATTTAATGGCTATTACCTTTAAGGGTTTGCAGGAAGAAGTAACTTTTTCGTCACAGATAAAGACCAGGTAATTTAAAGTAAACCTTAAATAAACCATGAATAAATCTGAGATGTATTGTATGTGTGTGTATCAGTTGTCTTTGCATGAGTATCCCAAGTCCTGTTTCATCTCCCTCACAACTTGAAACCTGTCCCATTCATGGAATACATCACAAACAATTCAATCAGAAATACAAAAACTATGTTTGCACTTCTATTTGAGAGAATTTAGCATACTTTATTCTTTTTCAAGTGGGTATTTTTCCAAAGTTTACTGTGTTCAAATACCACCATGATCTCTGATACATCTCGACGTCACTGTGTCTGACTATGCTGACTCTTTGTCTCAGCTGGTGTGGAGGCGACCTTTATTAGTCTTGGGTCTGAAAAGGTATTTGTGCCAAAAACAACACTTAAACAGTCAGATCCTGTTGGAATGCGTGGAAAAATCAACTCTGCCATTTCCAAATTCATAGTGCAAAGTGATTTATTGACAGAAAAAGAGTTCCTTTGCATGTTATGTATGACTTTCGTGAAGGAAAATGTTTTACCAAAACCTAATGAATGCATTCTTATGGTCTTTGCATGAGGTTTCTTAATAAATTTTGGATACTTTATGTTCATAATTAGTTTTGAACGATATGCCCTTTAATTATATCTGAAATAGAGAAATAACTATATGAGTGTATTATCACATAAGAAAGCCATGAGAATGCATAGCATTTGAGTGGTCTTTTATGTAATAATACAAGAATAGAAGTTATTTGTCTATTTTAATAAATGACAATTGAGTTATTATGCTATTCACTAGTTTTACAATAATGGTGATTTTCTCTTTGTTGGGGTAAATGATTTTAAACAAAATTCATATGCATAATAATTAACTCAAGGGTACTTAAATGTGTCATTTTGGCTGAGCTTGGAGTTGGCCTTGATGGCACAGAGAGCCAATGAAAGCGATGGTTAGAATAGAACACTAACTGGAGAGGCATGCAAGGTTGTGCCCTTCCCTTCCTGCCAAGGCTCACTCTGTAGTTGTGTGTCATATGGTATGGACTGATTTTTCGGATTATGAGGCAACTTCAACCCGACAGAAAGGGGTCTTGGGCTTAGAGTAGCAGTCTGCAAATTGGCCTATCTGCTGTCTGCATATATATCTGTCAGTGTGTGAAAGGATTAGTGTGTAGAATTAATATTTCATGGTGACAAAATGGTCAAAGTTACCAAAAATTGGAATGTAATCAGTTAAATGAACTGAAGATACGAGCCACAAGACCACAAGACAAGGTACAATTTGAAATATTTCTATGCATTCCGTTCAGTTCCTACAACCACAAACTTCATTTAATTTTTACTGTATGTTATATATTTCAAATTCTGTGAAACTTGCATTCACATACTTAGTTTACAGGTGCAGATATGTCACTCAGTGACAGGTGTCACTTTCTGGCATTTCAAAGGAAAATTACTGCTATTGTTCATTGATTGCATTGGGAAAACAATAGAATAAACAAGGAAGAGCAGTGCCTTTCCTTAAAATTAAATAATTTTAAGGGCTGTTATCTATTCAGAGAAGGTGTTTTTCTCTGCATTGAAAATCCCTTTTGATTTCTATTGTTCTCAATGCAGAGATGGCACCTGCCACTGAAATTGGCATTTAAAGTGCACTGACCTGGGTGCACTCAAAAGTGCACTGAATCTGAAAAATTAAAAATCACCACATGTGTGACACAACTTTCCAGGGTAGTATCAGACAATAAATACGTTGGTAACAAGGAAAAAGCACAAACATAATGTTAAATGCCTCAATTTCAATCATTTTGGTATTTTTTACCTTGTTCTGTGAACAGTTTTGACTCAGCTAAATCCGATCTTCTGCCCAACTTTAAGTGACAAAGGCACTAAGAAATACTGTAAATACTAACTACTCCTTCTACACACAGACAGATAGGTATCCAGAGTGTATTTCATAAAAATTTCAGGGAGCTAATCTGATTTCTTCATAGTAAAAAATTAATCCAAAATGACAAATATTTTGGAGTGATATGTATGGTCAGATGGCCAAAGGAGCAATGAGCACTCGGGAAGACCAACTGTTCTCTCTGTGCCTCTTACAAGGTCAACCCTGTACCTATTCCGTTTGTTTCACTTGATTGGCTTTGTGGCTCATTTTAAGGAACTTTTAAGTTCACTCTGGGCATTCTGTCAATAGAGTCCTTTAAATAGAAACCCAATTAACACTTCAGAGAAATTCTGAGCATTTCTGAACAAAACTCAGTCCAGGGGATTCACAATAGAAAGGCAAGCCAAAGTAAATTATCTGCTAATAATGCACTCTGACCAGTTATTTATCCATTACATAAAAACACCTTCTATGAATAGGGAGACTATATAGGGAGTTTATTAAGTCACGAACGTGACCTGGTTGATACAGGAAATGTCTTAAATCCTTTTTTCTCAACCAGGAACTAAAAGATGTCATCAGTTTGCGTGGGAAACTTGCTATTTTTAACGTTTACAAAGTCAAATGATGCTATTCAAAATGGTGTGCAAGAGCAAAGCTCTATTATTACAAAATCACAGGTTTTCAAGTATTCCACATTATTTAACCAAATATCATCAAGATAATTTGCGGCCTATTTTCAGAAAATGTCAAGCTTCGCAACAGGTTCCTTCTTTTATTAAGATGCCATCGTGTACGATTGCCAATTTTAAATGTCAACTTTAAAATGTTCTTCAATTGCATTCAATGTAATGTAATGAAGATCCTACTTATGATCCATAATCAGTTTCACAAATCATATTTTATTTGTACCGATGTAATGTTCTGATTTGAGAAAATAATTTTGCTCTGGTAAAAAAAATGAAAGACTTACCCACGAGATTTCTAGTGATGTTTTGGAGATTGTAGAACTTAGTATTTTTTTCATTGAAAAATGCTGCCATCAGAAATGAAATTGATGGGATGTTTCTGCTTGATATCAGAAAGTTATCAATATATTTTTTTTCTGAGACATCAATTTGACTCTAAGAAACAGCTGTGCCAAACGGCGGAGTTGTTGTAGTAGTAAGACATAACAGATGATTTGTGGAGATACTTGCCTGGACTAAAAATGGTGCGATCTGCTTCACACCGGCTGTGCATTGGCAATTTTGCTTTCTGATTTGAAAATGTGTTAAGCTTTCCTGGATAAGTGTCTCTGGGGAAATAATCAAAGCAGCCAATTGACAAGTTGTCAGCTTCTGCATCCTATTGAAAGTCTGTTTGACAGATCGTCTTCACACGTAACAATCTACCACACAGACAATTGTCCCATGAAGGTTGCCTCAATCTTTGTAATATTCAACTACTTTGTTATTCTTTATTGAAGCACACTTTTCCACACAACTTGTCCGAAGCCTGTCAGTGTTGAATTTCTTTGTCATGTAAAATTTTATAGTCCGGTAACAAGAGTTCCTCAAATACGCGATGCATTTCAAAATCATAACAAACTCTTGAGTAGCCAAGCATTTAAAGGTTACACCATCTTTTAAAAAAATGAAAAACACTTCACAGTAGGACCTTTTTAATTGTAGCAGGTCCATTTTACATTTCGGCCAAGATGCTTTTTATATTTCTCAAACATAGTTTACAAAAGGAATAAATTATTCATGTTGATATGTTCATTTCAGGTTTTACAAAAATAATAATGGATATAGATCTAGGAGGATTAATGTTGCCGCCAACCGTCCCTCTCGAAGATAATGAAACCTCAGGTAAGGTCACTTAAAAGTCGAAGGCAATTTAATACACTGGTTAAGTTCAAAGAATCCTATAGTTTTGAGATCAGAAAATACATTTTGTCTTTTACAATGGTTGTTCGTAAGAAAATAATTCTGAAAGCAGGAATTTAGAACCAATACATTTGTCTTACAAAAGTAATTTATATTTTTTATTGCTGGCTCGTTAGAGTCAGCATAGTGGTTGCATTCTGGGAATATGCCTTGGCAGTTTTTGTGATAATTAGGCCTACTTTAAACTCATGAGTCAGCAATTGTGAATGTTCAATGACGCAACGTCATTTTATGATATTAGTAATTATATTTCATGTTAAATAGAGTTAAGTTTTATTGGAATTTTCCAGAACATCTAAGGATGGATCTGATAGTCACAGATTTTCCAACAAGAAGTGGGTCTCAACTGTGTTCATTGTCGGAAATCTGTAAATATCAGTAAATCTATTTTCTCACAGACAACCATGGCAAAAGGCAAAATGTATTATCTGGACCCCTAAAAATTACACCAATTTTTAGAACTGTACCTAGAATGTACAGAGACAAATAATTTCTTTTAAAAATATATTGCTTATCTCATTCTTTCTTCCCCTTGCGACTTGTTGGCTCGTGCAAACTTGGCTTTAGTACTTCCATACAGACAAGGCAGATGTTTAGGTTTTGTTCTGGAATAACAACTCAGGCATGGGTGGAAATGGACCTATACCCTTTGTGAACTCCGCGCAATCGAGTTTTTCACGATGAGATCTAAATTAACATTTAGGCCTGAATTTACATCAAGGAGTTTTAAAAAGTTTCAGCAAAAATAAAGTTATCTCCAGTAGGAGTTAAACTCACAACACTAACCATTATATACTGGATTAGAAGTCAGATGACTATTTAATTGGGCCAAAAAGGCATATGTTACTTGGTAGACCTTTAACTGAAGTTAGTTTCATGCACCTTTTCACTTTCTGAAATTGGATCATTTCTAGCTTCAATACAGCATGACTTTATGAGGGTCTGACAGTCTGAGAATAGCAAGGCATGAATTGTAATCTCATCCTTTTCCGAGCAAATGATTGATTTTTCCTAAACTATCGATGATAACAATTTTAAATATCTCTGGAAGTTTTCTAATCTTTAATTTTGAACTATTTGTGTGGGGTTTTCATGTGGGGATTTTATGCAGAGTTTATGTGAGGTTTTGGTGTGTAGTTTTTAAGCAGGATTTTGTGCAGGACTTTTGTGTGGAATTTTGTATAGGGTTTTGTGCAGGGCTTCTGTCTGGGGTGTGATTTTATGTGGATTTTGTTGCAGGGATTTGTTGGTCTTTTTTCCAACACTGGTGTGTAAGTTAAATGCCTTATAAACGTTCTGGTACATCTAATTTCGACACAAAATCCTGCATTCTGAGACTTCTACTGTGAAAGTGGCTAGAATCCCAAAGTTGCGTAGCACGTAGTAAACATGTAAAATACTGTGGTATGTAATCAGCAAAACCTTTTAGTCTAACAAGCATGGTACTTCAGTTAAAAGGATATAAGCATCCATCACGTAGTCAACAGTTACAAAGTAAAAGTTGAAGCTGTTCCAACTCAGGACTTTGAGTAGCAGCTGGGAGGAGAT
>JBCAUG010155400.1:0-20371 GCA_038406175.1 Haplosyllis leylae | reverse complement strand
CCTGGATCTGTCCCTGAGTTCTTCACCCTGACGCCGCCTGGATCTGTCCCTGAGTTCTTCACCCTGACGCCGCCTGGATCTGTCCCTGAGTTCTTCACCCTGACGCCGCCTGGATCTGTCCCTGAGTTCTTCACCCTGACGCCGCCTGGTGGTGAGATTATTTTTACCTGTTTTGTTTGATCAGATTGATTCACTTCAAACATTGAATCAGTGGTTGTGTATTTAGGACTTTGCTCTGATGTTATTAAATAGTATCAGGTTTGCAGCGTTGATAGCACAGCTGTTGAGTTAGACGATCAGGCGTTATCTTAACCAGTGGTAGGTCCAGAATTCTGCACAAAAGAGAGCACCAACCTTCTTCTTGGGGACGGCAAAGTACGATTTACCCTTCTGAGTAACTGTACAATAAAGGGGCGTCCCTTCAGATCCACCAATGCTGATTGTTTCGTTAAATTTGATTATTTTGGCATATTTTGCGAACAACATCATTTTGCGTGTTTGCTGTTGGCTCGTTTTGAATGAGCTTAGTGATTGATTGGCTACGGGGTCCATGGTATCTGGGGAATACGCCTTGCTGTTTTTATGATAGGCCTCCTTTAAGCTGCAATGATTGGTTTTCACAGAGTACCATCATGTCATAATGATGACATTATGTCATAGCAACGGCCAGCCTGTTGTGTTTTCACAATTTAACTACACAATTGTCCATGGCAACGGTTCCTCATGTACTTTCTGATGTAATTCATTGTAAGCAAAGCCAGCAGATCCTCACTTTAGTTCTGCTTTGATAATTGAGGCAAGAAAAAAACCAAATGCAATTCTCTAAACTGTTCTGTGAATCTTTTTGAAACAAACCCCAGTTTCGAATCTAGCGAAATTTCATGAAAGAAATTAACGTAAATATTCGTGTTGAGAAATATTCTTTGGCATTCTACAATAACTGTGGAAGATGCTCCTTTTATTTCTTTTTTACACGAAATATGTCTGTGTGCATATTTTTCTGCCACTGAAGCTGGATGGTATGCGAGGTTTTCGTAAATAACACAAGATTGACAATGTTAACATATCTGACATATCTGTCAACTTTGTGCATTAATTTGGAGGGAACTATCAGTTATGTATGGGATACATCCATTTTCTTTTTTGAAATCTTAAATCACAAAATTGCAGACTTTATTTCTTTAAAAAATCTGATGTCTGTGATTAAAGATCAAAGAATTAGAAGTTAACAGATATGTCAAATTTGTCTTGTGGTTATTTACGAAAAACTAGATTGCGCGCCTGAGAAACGGTTTTACACTGAACAGACACGTACAGGAGACGGTATTATATTACATCCGACATATTACATCCGACAAAACAATCAATCACGTTCTGCACCAGATTTATCTTTCTCACGGATTCAAGCACGAAATCCCTTATGGCGCGTTCACACTGCACGGGAACGGGACAGGTACAGGGACTAGTACAATAGGAATCATGGGTCTGCTTTCGTCCTGGTTCCAGTGCAGTGTAATCCCTTAGAAGAGTTATTATGCTGATTTTTGACAAGTGTCAAATTTTAAGCAAGCTGTTAAAACCATGTGTCGATCTCTTCAAATTATTTTAGCTTGTCTTGATCAACTTTATGCTTTACTCTTCCTGGAGGAAGGCTGGGGTGGGGGGTGGGGGGCTGGAGTTAGGTAAAAGAAACCAAGTATTGTTTAACCTTGACACTCAGGGACGGATCCAGGACCCTCCATTTGAGGGGCGACTCCCTTGAGAGGGAGTGACACCAATCTATCATCTTGTCCAGGTCCTACCCGGGGGGCGGGGGGCACGGGCGAGAGGAGTACCTTACCAGAGGTCTGGCCCGGGGTAAGGAGAGGAGAATTGGGGTACCATGACCTAGGTGACCCTACCCCGCCCCTCTCTTCCTCCTCCCGATCCCCAGCTAAGTATGGTCTAGCATGGTAAATATGGGGTGTGTCGCAGTCCCTCCCGACCAAGGTCAAGGCCACTGCATGACCTTGTATATAAAGTATGCCCCAGCTGACCAGCGGGCACTTCAGTAAATCTACCCGAGCTATGTACAACTTGTTCCCCTGCAATAAACCAGCATTCACGCCTATCACAACCGTGTCCTTGTCTTTATGACCCCACGACATTTATCTTATTTCAGTAAGTTTACTCTCACCTTTTCTACATATATTGCACTGGAACAAAACAAACAAACAAAAGACGCCGACAAAAGTACATTGTTTATTCTCGGCACAATACATCGATCAGAAACCCTTAAAAATTTAGTGATGAGAATATTCGTGAATTACAGGGATGATTAACTGCTTGAGTGAGTTAATTAAAAAGAATATAAAGGCAACTGATTAAACGTAAGCAAACCTAATGTAAAAAGGGGTGCATTAGAGAAACATCTAAAAACAATTATATAATTTGTCATGAGCACAAATAACATAACTTTTGTGAGTTCTGCAATAACATACATGTATATCTACTGGTCTGCCCATATTCTTTCCTCCGCCTCGAAAACTGAGTCAAAAGCTAGTTCACCCCAAAACACGTAATATCTGGACATGTTTTCTGGTTTAATTCTTGCTAGATGTACCTCTCGTTCTTTTTTAAGTTTAGTTAGAATATCCGTGTATTTAAGAGGCCACTTATTTAACCTTGCCAGGAAAATTCTATGTTTTAGAATCACCGTAATTAAGACAATTAAATCAATTTCGGAATCTGATAACATTGCTTCCTGCTTGGTTAAGAGATAACTGTCAAGATACAATTTACACAAATCTCGCACCCGATCCCAGATTTGTTGAACCTTATTGCATTCCCAATATAAGTGAATGACCGTCTCAACCTCTACCTCGCAAAATGAACATTTGTCAGAAACAGGTGAAAATCGAGTCAATTGAATATTAGTAAAATAACTACGCAGTAGAAATGATCTGGCAAAGTCCTGTAAACATGGATTACGTACAACATTAAGTCTCTTGCATACCACCAGCCACCTATCTGAAATTTCCATTGAAGACAAGTCTACTGACCACGCATTTGACGATTTAGTAGGATGGACACTTTTCTTCTGAATAAGCCATATGTAAAAATTTTTAGGAGTACCACGACCATCCAAACAAACGTCTACCCAGTGAGAGTTTTCAGCATTCTCATCAAGCTGACCGATAATAGTAACCCACGAGGGTGGAATGGAAGCAAAGGTGGAGACAATTTTATTATGGATGTGAGAAGCAAGGGGATTAGGTCTTTGAGATAATAAAGGGTAATTTTTCAAAAAATCATAAAGAGTAACGATTCCGTTTAACGTAAGGAGTTCATAGAACTCCAAATTTAGTTTCGTACATGAAGCTTTAGAAGAGAATGCCGTGTTGAGACAAAATAAAGAGTTTAACATGTCTTTTTTCCTTGTCAGGTCACTACATTGGGAGCCAATGTAATGCCAATTAAACCATATGCGAAAAATTGAATGCCATACATTAGGTATAGGTTTATACAATAAACGTCTGTATGCACAAGTATTACATCTTAATGCATCTACAATGGGAATATCAAATGACGCAATATACTCAGACCACAATGAAATATTTACTCTCTGTGACAAAAGACGATTGATCCAGGAGAGTTTCATAGCTTCTTCGCATGCAACAATATCTACCATGTTAAATCCACCCACATTTTTGGGGGCAATCATAAGTTTTTTACCTATTCTATGTCTACCATCTTCCCACAGATAATCATATAACATAGTATCAAATTTTTGAAAGAAAGCGCACTCAGGAGAGGGAAGCAATTGAAAGGTATAAACATATTTAGAAACAACTACAGATTTCAATTGTAAGATTCTACCAGAGAGACAAGTACTTTGCAATGCCCTATTATGAAGCACCTGTCGGATCAGGTCAACATTGAGTGGAAAGTTTGCAGTTCGGCCTGCCGTGTTTAAAATAGTTCCCAGGTAAGCAAATGAGGAGGAGGAATCAACGATTTTATACTCTGATACACATTCCAAGCTCATCCATGAAGCATTATCATTCAGTGCAATTAGCACACTTTTTTCAAAATTGATTTTTAATCTGGATACCCATGAGAATTGATCTAATGAATTTCGTAAATTAGATAAACTTTGTTCGGAGCACTTTCTAAAAAGAATTGTATCATCCGCTGTAAGGCTAATAATCTTTTCTCTATCTTTGACCTTTATACCCTCTATTCTAGAATTAGCTCTAACATGTATGGCTAAGGTCTCCATCATCAAAATAAATAGGAAAGGCGACAGGGCGTCCCCTTGTGGGACTCCTTTTTTAGACATAATGGGGGAGGACAGATGTCCATTGTTAGATACATAAAGTTGCACGTTGGAATAGCAAGTTTCAAGCCAACAAATGAAGCCCTCTTTAACCCCAAACCCTCTAAGTGTATTAAACATGAACTGCCAATTAATAGAATCAAAGGCCTTTTCTATATCAAGAGAAAATAATGCAAACTCTTCCCCATTCTCGTAGTTTTGAGCCATAGTCATCAATGTTTGCACCTCAATTACATTTTCTCCCAAAAATCGAGATTTAACAAAGCCTTTTTGATCGGGATCAATAATAGAAGGTAATACTTCCTGCAAGCTAAGGGCTAATGTTTTGGTCAAAATCTTGTAATCAACATTCAGCAAAGTGATTGGTCGAAGATTGTGGACACGAGCTGGATCCCAGTTTTTTTCGGTATTAGTTTCAACAATCCGCGCCTTGTGTCTATTGAAAAGGAACCTTTTTTGTTACCCTCAATAACGCTGGCATGAACGAATTTGCCAATTAAAGGCCAAAATTCTCTGTAAAAGGGTACTGTTAAACCATCAAGCCCTGGTGCAGCTGTTTTCTTCATTTTTTTAAGGCCAACCTCCATATCATCCAGTTCTATTGGCTCCTCCAATGCATCTGCGTCCTCCTCAGATAATTTATAACAACTGGGGATGTGTGAAAAATTAGAGTAAATACCTCGAGGAACAAAATCTTTGCCATAAAGATTGTCATAGAAAACAGCACAGTGGTGAAGAATTTTGGTATCAGTTTGCAATAGTTGGTAATCATTGTTAAACATAAACCTAAGAGAGCCTGCAATACCTTTAATTTTTCTGAAAAAATATTTAGAGCAAGTATTACCATGTAAGGCCTTTCGCAATGCATTTTTTCGAAAAGTGTTTCTATCAAATTGATACAACAACTCGGTTAGTTGCCTGGAAGCAGTAACAAGTTCGTCCTGTAATATTTTAACAATGTCAGAGTTAAGAAATGCCCCATCTCTCTGTTTCGTCAACTTAATTACCTCTTGTTGTTTCTGTTTCACATTGACCATCTGCTCCTCCTTTCTGACATGTAAGGAAGCTAAATAACTAATAGTGAAACCTCGAATAGCCGATTTAAGAGCATCCCATAGTAATGTGTCTGACGGTCGGTCCTCAAGTGAAACAACCTCTAAATTATCGTGAACAAAATTTTTGATCAATTCAACCAACCCCTTTTTAAACTCATCATCATTACACAAGAAACTGGGGAATCGAAAGAAGCCTTTACCTGGGGTGTTTCTGTTAACCCAGAACTTTATGAATATTGGGGAATGGTCGGATTTAAACGAGATACCAATCCCTGTTTCTTTGGTATAATTCATCAGTAACTCCAAAACTAAAAAGAAATCAATCCTACTGCATGAGCCATCACTATATCTTGTAAACCTATGGGCATCCGGATTCTGGATTCTCCACGCATCTAGGAGACCGGTTTGATCAACAAAATTAATCAATTCTTGATTCTTGTATTTTTGATAATTTGTCTGAGTCTTGGGGGCATCCTGCTCCAAATCATGAACAGCATTGAAATCCCCACCGATTAACACTTTAAAATTGGGGTAAGCAGAAATTACCTTCCATAATTGTTGCAAACTTTCATTAAACTCAGAAGGATCTGCTCTCGGCAGAATATATACATTTGCCAATGTGTACTCCTCCCCTCGAATCGAACATATTACTACAATAAATGATTTGTTTATAAACTTTTTCTTAACCGTGATGTCCAATCCCTTCTTAATGCCAATCAATAAACCACCTGTAGTGTTGGAGTCATGTGAAAAAATTAAATCATATTTAAAGTCCAATTTCCATTGTCTCTTGCAGGAGACATCTGAATGAGTCTCCCGCAGAAAGACTATGCCTGGCGACAATTCGAGAGAAGGATCTAAAAACCGAGAAATGATACTTTTACGTTTTGCATAATTACGCAGTCCATTAACATTGTAGCTCATGACATTGAGGATATTATGATCAGTCATTAATAAACACATCAAATAACATTGGCATTATAGAAGCACCCAAAAAATGAAACTGAAGATCATAACAATAAGATAAATAAGGTAAAGTAACATACAACTGAAATATATAATCAAAGAAAAAACAACAATATGTTTTAAACACCATTAATATATCTTGAAGCGTAATTTCGCAATAGGTCATTATTTTCGGCAGAAACTCCCCGGAATAGTTTTCTCCATAAACTTATTTAAGTTCTGACTTAAAATTAGAAAAATGTTTTACAAATTGTTAACATTCATCTTTGGTCTTTTGAAAGAGAAAGCACCGCGACCCCTACCTCTGATGCGCTGGGGTTTTGGTGAACGTTCTGTAACAGATGATTTGGCTTCAGAGCCTTCCGATTCTTCCCCTGAGCCTTTGGCTTCTTCGTCCTCATCATCTTCTTTTGTTAAATCTTCCTCCTGTGATAATTTCAGATGTCCGAAATGTTCAATGACCTCTTGAGCACACTTCTGGACCAAAGAGAGTCTAAGTCCTCCAATTTGGACTCCACCATACCACTGTGCAACAAAGACTGCCAGGTTTTGCATCTGAGCTCGACACAAGGTTTCCATTATTTTAACTTCTGCTTGAAATTCACCATCACTTTGTCCACCTTGTTGCGATTCTCCCTCTAATGTTATCACATATCCCAAAGAAATGTGCATTGCATTCTGATAATTATATTTCAGTTTGGAGTATGCATCCTCAATGTCATCAGTAGACTCGATCTGCACACCAAAACCCTTGAATATGCTTTGCTTTTCTGTAATCTCCAATGACTCTGCAAACACTATTTTGTTGAGTTGTGACAGCTTCGCTGGTGATAACTGTAACACAGTTTTCATTGTTGGGATGTGTATTACATCCACCACTTTTTGACCGTTTACATATAACTGATCTCCTCTAAACATGAACTTTGTTCTATCAGCAAACGGTTTCCCTTCGTTATCTTTTACAATCTGTCAAATCATGGAATTATATTTCATTCTAACTGCGTAGTGCACCTCTGGCAAGTGATTTTTAATAGAGAATCTAATCTTGGTGATTTCATCTCTTTTGTTTGCCAACACTGCCTTGTTAGCCTCAATTTGTTTACGAAACTGAGGCGAGCATTTCACATAAAGTAACTTCGGCATAAAAATTTGTTTACCACCTACTCTCTTCCTCAGTGTGCCCGCTAACCATGAAGCATCAATTATATCACCATCTTGAGGGTCCAGTCCCATAACATTCTTGAAAAAAGTTTCAGCCACATTGGTAGGAACTTCACCCATAACCTCTGTTATGCCAGCAATCTTAATATTGTTATAAAGTAGTTTGGCTACATTCATAGTAATTTTAGATTCACATACGTTTGTTTTCTCTTCTAACCGTCCTATTGCATTACAGATGTGGTTACATTTTAACTTCACCCAATCATTGTTTTCTTCCATGTCCGTCTTGAAAAGAGTGAATTCGTGTGCAGAACACATTTCTTGTTTCAAGTTCTCTTGCATTTCCATAAATTCTTCTCTGGAACATGTTTCAACCTCACCAGGCAAGATAACTTTGGGATGGTTTTTCTCCAGCTTATCCAGTCTTCTAGAAAGATTTAGTTTCCTGTTCTAATATTTCCACCCTGGAAATTAGCCCTTTGAACCTAGTTTCTGGATTATCATGTAAGTGTCCTTGGACATCTTTCAATTCATCAAAATTAGAGTCCGCAACATCCTTCACAACTTTAACTGAATGAGCGGCTGCCATTTTATTTTCATTCACCACTTTTTTTAGGTCCTTAATTTTGGCAAATGCACCCTTTTTTTTGTCAATTAACTCATTAAGCTTCTTAAGTTTTTCATCTAGGGTAGCATTCACTGCGTCAGTGACAGATTTGGTAATATCTTCTTTCAAACCTGAAATTTCATCAGTCCATTCTTGCACAGTTTCCTTGTGGTCTTTCTGCTGCGAAGTGGCTTTCTCGTTTTTCTCCTTGCGAGCCGGCATCATGTACAATATAGTGCAAAGTTAATAGGTACTGTATTGAGAGTCACAAAACTTATTGTTTAAACCACAATAGTTACCGTAAATATGTCGGATTATAGAAAATAAGAAAAGGATTTCAGAGAGTTTCAAAATCCTGTCCTACTCCATTACCGGAAACACGTGACCTCCCGCCGACAAAAGTACAGTTCCATTTTCCCCTCCTCTACTTGGTTGACTCTATTGTAAAACTGAAGGAAACGGCTGCCTACAAGTACTTTTAGTTATGCAACCTCAAGTATATTCTGACTCATTTCAGAACATCAACTTATTCCAAGTTTTAATACAAATTTACTGTATTTACAGTGCAGTTGACTTTTTAATTTGCTTGGATCATCCACAGATATTCACACTGTTTTGGACACTGTTCTGCGTCTTTACCGGAAGCAGACTTCTGCTCAAGATATTTGGGAAATGACCTTGACCTACAGACGGGTTCCCGTTCATTTTTAGTCTGTTGAAGTGTTACGAAAGTGTGTTAAGTAATTGATACTACCAGGAAAATACGGGCCTCTGTTTGCTTCTTTGTTGTTGAAAATAAACCACAATGCTTTCGTTGTCCTATAGGACAACTGTTCGAGGAGGACAGTACGTAAGTATGAATAAGGTTCTCAGTAAGGCTTTGGCCGGGAAAATTCTCCACCATCGAATTTTGTTTTTGAGTCTCAGCAATTGATCTGGACCTAAACCCTAGATTCTAATTTAGAGATCTGGACAAAAATCGATGTCGCGAAATCACCTTTACTATGGCGCCTTCAGCCCAGGGTTTAAGCCATTTAACTTCCACTATACTGAGTGAGTAAACTGGAGTAACAGTGAAATGCACTGACGAACGGACTGTAATGTTTCTTTGATTCATTTCGTAGAGCCAATTGCTTCGAAGGTTTCAAAGCACACTAGTAATAGCAGAACACGACAATGAGAAGCTGACGCCCGTTACACTGAACGCCCTTACTGCAGCCACAAAGATTGGTGGTGATATCTCCTGTCTTGTTGCTGGAAATAATTGTGCGAAGGTGGGTGAAGTTCCTTTACCTCATTCCGCTTATAGAATGGTTTGTTGGATTCATTCGAGGAATTATCCCATGAAAACATACACAATAATACAGTTAATTCAGGTTAGAAAAAAACGCGAATCTTTGTGGTATTAAATTCGAATGTTTACAGGTTGCAGATGAATTGAGTCAAGTGAGTGGTATACAGAAAATCTTACTTGCTGATAACGCCGCATATAACGGTTTTCTACCAGGTTTGTAAAGTAAATTCGTACATGTGTCCATCCATTATTATTTCGCCAAAAACATCAAGTTGGTCTATTTGTATGGCAGTAAATATAGTTTCAGAAGACTTGTATTTTCCACAATTGATTTTAGAGGCCCTTACGCCACTGGTGCTGGAAACCCAGAAGCAGTTCAATTTCTCACACATTCTAGCTGGAGCAACAGCGATGGGAAAGGTATATTTTTCGCAAAAAAAAAATGGTATAGGTTGTGGAAGTGGTGATGTAACTTTTAAAGATTTCTTAAATTTGTTAGGCTCTACTTTTCGACTTTCAGAATTTATTACCGCGAGTTGCTGCGAAGTTGGATGTCGCTCCAATATCTGATATCATTGGTGTAAAAGACTCGAGTACATTTGTCCGAACAATTTATGCCGGTAGGTGTAGTGGGGTTTCCTGGTGCATTTGATTTCAATGTGTAGCAAACACAATACAAAATTTCATTTGTCAATGAAATAGAGCTATTAATTCTACATAAACGCTTCTATAGTGTAAGTTTGTGGAAGATACTAGTACAATATTTTTTTTTCATTGTGTCCTAGAAATTCAAATTGCCTTTTTGACTTGGAATAGCTCCATTTTGACAGGTAATGCCATCCAAACAGTGAAGTCAAACGATCCGGTTAAGATAATTTCTGTTAGAGGAACAGCTTTTGATGCAGCAGATGCAACTGGTGGTAGCGCAGCCAAGGACAAAGGTAAAAACTAAGCACATTTACATCTATTACAATTACACCTCCAACCGAAGATCAGTTGAAAGCTGGAAATTGTTCGAGACATTTTCTTTTAACCTGTGTTTATATTCATATTTTCAGCCCCAGAAGTATCCGTATCAAATGATCTTAGTGAATTTATTGGACAAGAGCTGAGTAAAAGCGACAGACCAGAACTAACTAGTGCCAAATCTGTAATATCTGGCGGTACGTAAAATGACATTTGTGATAGAAAACTGGACATTGAGCAGCAAAACTTTGTACCCATCGTTATTTCGTATATCTGATAAGAACTAGATTGACTTGAACTGAAACGAGTGGAAACCACTTGATCCCGGTTTATTATGATCTGGCCTGATTAAATGTTCGCACTGATCTGTTAGATAAAAATTGATGTACTGGTACCATTACCTTTTTACCGTCCGCGTACGTAGTACGACAGGAAGTGAATATTTTCAGTTTGTCTGTCTCTTCACCGGAGGGAGGGGGGTACCCCATCTCCATCCCAAAATACTTCCAACTTCCACTGGTCCCATGTCCTTTTTGGGGAGGGGGAGGTGGTATCCCATCTCCATCCCATAATACTTCCACTGGTCCCATGTCCTTTCTTTTACAATCTGGTTTACTTGTCCTGTTGGGCAATTTTGGGTAAATTCTTGAGTGCATATTCGGCAAATTCTAATGTTATGCATCTATTTATGTCAGTTAATTTTTTGAGTCACTGTTTCCATCACAGACTGCCTTTACCACCCCTTACCTCCATATTTTGTAGCAGTTGGATCTTTATTGGGAGTTTTACTTTCACGTTTGTTATTTAAAATGTCACAAAATTTTCTATTAAAGTAATTTCCATTGAACTATAAATTGAAAGAGAAGTCATGGATTTTTCAGGGCGAGGTATGAAGAGTGGAGATAACTTTAAATTGCTGTATGCTCTTGCGGATAAGATGAATGCGGCTGTTGGAGCGTCTCGTGCTGCAGTAGATGCCGGTTATGTTCCAAACGATATGCAAGTTGGACAGACAGGCAAAATTGTGGCTCCAGTAAGTTAAAAGTGTAATTTCGTAGTAATATTTTAAAAGTTTTAATATTGGAGTAGATATTTTGAATGTAGTATTTTCAGAGTGACCAAGATTTAGTGTTTGATTTCCGCTACGTGGTTTGTTTTTATAAAGGAGCTGTACATAGCAGTTGGAATATCGGGAGCAATTCAGCATCTTGCTGGTATGAAAGATAGCAAGGTGATAGTAGCCATTAATAAGGATCCCGAGGCTCCAATCTTCCAAGTTGCAGATCATGGACTTGTAGCTGATTTATTTAAGGTAAGAATATTGTTGGTATGATTAGAACAGTTTGTCTCAAATTAATTAATCAATCTCACAGAAAACTTAGTCTTTTTAAATACACATGTACTTGATTTTTTTTTTCTTTTGAGAGAAAGTCATCATATTGTAAATTTTCATTGCGTTTTTCAGGCGGTACCCGAAATGACAGAATTAGTGGAAAAGGCAAAATCATGAAATATTGATGGATTTTGTGGACTTTAGTGTAGGCAATCGTTCAAATAACATTCTTTCATACAAAAAAATAAAATACTATTCAAGTAAAATTTGTAAAAATGTTAGTTAAAATGTCATTCCTTGACTTCGATTCATTCGTACAAGCAAAGCATCAACCGACTGGATGGGTCTAATGTTAATAACAAATGAGTTGAATATATTTTAAGGGTACAATCAGTATAAATAAGATCGTTTGTTCATATAATGACGCTATATTGAAATTGGTGCAAGTATGGATTACGTTGTAATCAATGGATTACTCTTATACTGACGCAAATTACATGAGTTCAATGTTCGTTTCTTCGCGTCTTTGCCTTCAACAGTGAGCGCAGACGCAGAATAGAAACGAGGCTGAAGAGTACCAAAAATCGCTGGAATAAAATTGATCCTTTCATTACATCATGGAAATAAATGATATTTTTACCGAATATGCTTCAAAGTCTTTATCGGTTACAACAATAAAGTAGTTTGCTTAACAGTAATAAAATTGTGAGATTTTGTCGACAATAAATGTGAATTGGCAGACCGGTGACTAAATTGATGGACTCTAAATTGTTCTTGATTGATACAACCACAGGGTTCAAGATTTTCAAAATGCAAGTGTTGTTTTAGAACAGGCGAATTATTTTATGTGCATGAATTTAATATGACCATGACATAATGTAACTGACAATTTAATCTCGTGCAAAATAATGCGACGAATCAAAGTTGATTAATTTGCTGATGGTAATAATCGTGTTAATTAAGTCGGGACGCAACACTTGAATGACATAAGAATTCCCTCTCACACTTATGTAATATATTATGATCCACAACGTTTTCGCCGATAATTGTGTTTAAAATCCCAAACACAAAGCAGCTTGTTAACATGACTGTGACTTGGATCAGTTCATTATGTTAAATGTATGATTGGTATAAAGTCCAATGCAGGATCAAGCTTGTGAATACAGCTAGTAATTAAATCTTCCGAGTCTCTCGAAATCTCTAGGTAAGTCGCTTATGCGTTTACTGCCACAAGGAGTTTCAAGCCATATGTAAGAGTGATAAATTTCGATAGCAATGTTACATTTCCTTTAAAAAGAGACTTCAGAACAAGAAAAAAAGAATAACGATGTCTGGTATTTGAAAATGTCGGGAATATACTGGTACCATTACATAAAGTTACATAGCAAGCTTGCAAAGTTATTTTTATCATTTGTGCTCAGACGTCTATGGGCATTGACTGTGCGATGTGAAAAGGATGTAACTTTTTTTTTGCCTTGAAAGAAAAAAAATACACACAAGTATGTGTCATCAATAGTATCTTCAACTATTTTGTACATGAACAAAGTAATCTCCGAAGTGTGCATTAAAACATCTCCCGCAAGACTTCCAAATTATGAAAAGTATTCAGAAAGCTTTGTACAAGTGGCTACAGATGGTAATGTTGACAGTTGAAGCCAAAGCCATGTTTGTCAAGCTTCCAGGAAATGCTAACACGTCCTGTGCTGATTGCTGAAAAGCTTACCTCATTTGTATTCGCTCCTCTACGATGCATCATTAATTTGTCAATTGTGGATAATAGATATACCTGTGAAACTATTACGCAGCGACTCAGAAAGAGGGAATGGTATCTTTCTTGTTTTTGAAGAGATTTACCTCTGTGCGAACACTGTTGAGGTTAAGCATACAGCAATCGTGTGTAAGCTTGGTTGACCAAGCACAAGTAGGCTGCCACAGAGACTACCTTTTGTGAAAAAATAGCTACAAAATTGCTCTTCAAACTTTAAAAGAGAAATATTTCTGTTGGTAAGAAAATTGTGAAAGAAATCTCGAAAGAAACACCTTGGCGTGTTTGTTTTTAACGCTGGAGCAGAATTTATTTGTTTTTAAGGAGAATTAAAAATTTTGGTTCTTGGGAAAAAATATGTACGGATATTTATATCTCCTTGTAATACAGTAGTTTAAATCCCTTTCATCTACAAGTTGTCAGAATGTTTTATATATTTAATTCATATGCCCTTCTGTAAAATGAGAAAACGTGCACACACATGCACTGAATTGGATTAACGGATTGTTCCTTCGCGCCTGAAATCAACTGACACCTACTACACATAGGCACATAGTCTTTTGTCATCATAACTTAGTTAAGTGTATCGTGTAAATAACTGGCATCGGACATTTGTGAGGACCCTACATCGTAGCTGTTGTATTTAATGTTCATTGTAAGCTGGGTGACATGTACAATATGCATTGAGAGCCTCATATCTCAGGTGTCGCACCTGTCGTTGATATAGCGAGCTCTCTTCAGTGAGGAGGTTCAAAACAGTAACAGAGTCCTCTCAGTCACTTGCGGGAGAATAGAACCTTAAGCAGACATGTAGTTCAGTTTTCTCAGTGATTAATATTTAATGGATAATATTGTCCAATGTGGATAACAGCATTTCATTCATTGATAACTGTTGTAGTTCTTCATTTATTTACTGGATATTATTGGATAAAATTGTGAAATCATGTAGGATCTAAGGTACAAAGTATGGCTATGAATGATAGGTAAGTCGAATATCATTCATAAAAAAAATCTTTCAATTTGTTTTGAATTTATGAATTTATATTGACTTTTTGGGTGATTTTTAACTGGCTGTTTTGTATTATGTACACATAGAGACTCCAATTGTTCGAGCAACATTTTTGTGAGTTCTGAAGATGTCTTTGAAGATGATGAAAACTCCATACAAAAAAGGTATGCATACTCTTTTGATTTTTCTTTTTGAGGTGTTCGTATGGGCAAAAATTGTGTGTAAATAAATGCAATGTGGCGACACAATTTGCATTTCAAATAGATACCCCAGGTCAAACTCTAGCGATTCATCAATATGACGAAGTACTTGTGAAGGTATGCCATGTAATGAAGTAATCAATAGCAAAACAGTAATGTACCTCCAGCCTTTATTCTGTGTGAGCACATATAGGTCAATGCTTCCATGAAAATATAGCAGACCTGTACAAATTTAAATGTACCGGTAACTTAAGTAATGCGTATGAATGATACTTCTTACAAATGCTTCTTTACAAATCTTTACAATTCTGCTACATTGATTTGTACTTTTGGACCGATACCGATGTGCTTGAGATGTTGCCGTGGGCAAGTTCTTCCCGCATAAGGCAGTTTCATTATCGAAACATTAAAATGACAATAGGTCACTGGAGTACATTTAAATTTTCAGCTTGCTATATTAGCTATTTATGGTAACATAGCCTTGAAACAAAAATAATAAACACCAGTGATTATTTATTAAATTCCAGTCGAACTTGAGACTTGAGTAATTTTGACCAGTATAATTGTTGGTTACGTAATTGCTGTGGAATTTTTGCTTGAATAACTTAACACCTTGAGATCATGCATTATGACATTTTAACCGAATAAAAAGTTGATAAAACTGTTAATACTTACATAGACTGTATGGGGATTTGGAGGGTAAAAAATTATCCAAACTCGCGTGGTTTTCAATGGGAACTGTTTTGTAGCTTTTCATTGGGGTTGGCAAGTCAAATGACTTACATGGATTTACCTCCATATTATGGTGATTGATAACCTCATGATTATGCACATTCACGAGAATGGGTGCGGATAAAAATAAGCATGTATTGCAAATTTGTAGGCACCTGACCGGTTCCTTTTCACAGATAGTATTTTCAAAGGCTTCTTTCTCGATTGGAAAGGGAATCAATGTCACCTGTTTACATGGTTAGCGCAACAATTGTTCTGATCACCAGAGGGTTAGGTTCTCTGTATGAATGGTTGCCAAGTGTGAAATTTTAAATTAAATCAGTTACATATTCGATTCCATTGTCGGATTTAAATTTACTCGATTACATTTTGTTTCGCAAATTTTGGTGCAATTCCGTCTCATTCAGAACAAAACTTCGTGCAGTACTAATACCACAATACATTTGTCAATGTTATTTTTCACCAGATACCACTGACCAAGAACAATGAATATTCTGACGCCCTGGAATGAACTGCATTCAATTCGATAAAACTCGAAGTCATTTAAATGTTCTGTTAACTTTCTTATTTCAAAGAATAGTATTCAGCTCAGCATTCGAAGTTAATAACATTTTAATTTGAGAATTTTGAAAGACTAAGTCAGTGGATTATCAAATACATAATCAGTTTGAAAAAGAACAAAATACCGAAGGTTAAAAGAATGATTCTAAATACTTTGTCACATAGGATCCCAGAAAAGAAATTTCTTATTGATTTGTATGTAACTGCGACATGTCTGCAACGACGGTTCTAGAATGGTCAAGTTTAGTTTTCAAGATGGATGTCCGTCGGATTTTAGCACTGTCAACAAAATTAGGCCAATTATATTGGAGACAAGATGCAAGAAAGTACCTAATTACTAATATGACTGGTGTCGATCAACCCACATTGCCTTAAAGTGAAACCAAAGCATCACTAGCTCACACATAGATCAGAGCTCCAAAATTCTCGAGGATTTAATGACACAGAAGAAAAATATTGTTTTTGCAACCTTAGGCTACAAATAGTATTCAATTCTAACCTAGTATTTTCTGCGACTTATTCCTTTGATGATATCTTTCAGTTAAAAAAATGGTTGAAATTTATTATGTCTGAGGGGAGAAGGTGTCTGTGTCACATTCCGGACGAAGTAGTCAAAGAAATTGACGAGAGACATTTGTTTCTTAGAATTTACCAAGTGGTTTTGAAATGACCCACTTATTCAAATTAATATTAATTTAGACTGGGTATCCACCATGAACTTATTAAATCAAAGTTACATCATATTTATATATGAGTATGATGTAACTTTGATTTAATATGAATATCATCTTTGATTTAATAATAGTTAGTAGTTAAACGGTTTGATGATGCAGATGGTGCCTCAGCAGACAGGAAAAGCCTTCCGCAGATAAATATGTGCCGCACGTACTTCTGGGCCTTCAGTTGTTGAATTTCTCCACCCATTAAGTGTAATTTCAGGAAAAGTTCGATACAGTTCCATGCACTCTGAAGTATGAAACTATCCACTTAAATAATAATGGGAAAGAAAAAAGTGAAAAGCAAACATTTAAATGTTCAAAATTGGTAATGTGCCAATACTACTGGAATGTGTGACAAGTTTCCAAGTGATATCGAGATATATTTGTTTCCAGAGGTCAAATCAAGAAACATGATTACGTAAAAACTAAGTTTAACAGGTTTGCCTATTGTGGGCATTAAGCAAGAGTAGATTTAACTTAAACCACAAAATTTCAGAACAATATTGACGCAATACAGCATTTATTGAGTTTATAAAAAAACTAATACGCAATATGTTCATTTTTCCGTGAAGGGAAATAATAGTCTTGCCAACGAACAGATTTAACAGCTGCTGTGAAATCAATTGAGATGAATATATAAGACTTTATTTCAAGATTGATCAGCACAAATTTTCAATTTACATCTGTTGCTGAACTGTTAAATGGATTGTGTGAACATTTTATTGATTTAACATTGTCGTTCTCAGGAATTCCCCAGGTGTATTTAATCCTTATGTTTATCAATAGTTCTAGACATCATTCTCCTATTAAAAATAAACTAAATTTGCAACGGAGGCTGATTTAACATAAAATGAAAACAGATTGAAAACTTAGAAGGACAGTCTTAATATGACTCTTATTTCTGACCATTTAACTGTGTTGTTACAAGAACCGTCAACCGCTGAGTATTAGAAGTTGGTTGTATAGATTAATCCATATTACACATTCCTTATTTGAAAGCTGACTGATGATGAACTTTATGTGACATCCGGGCTTATTAAAATGATTATCTCTTGTACAAACACCACTCAGGGACCAAACGAACTTCATTAATCTACTTCTTAAAGATTTGACAATTTTGTAATCTGAGTCCCAAGAAAATACAATTCCTGAAATATCCTTGTTTCAAAAAGTTTCTAAAATATATCACCAGAGTAAAAAGTTGCTAGAGTAACGCAATGATCCGTCTAAAATGTTAATACAGTATCTGACCAAACAGCGAAACGAAAGCAGTCTCAAGAGAGCAGCTTGTTTTGCCTGCTGAAGGACGGCAGTAAGCTTCGATATTCTTGCTTGCATAATACTAACAGTTTACACATATTTCATCAATTTCTTTTCAGAAGTTGCAGAGAAAAGTTGCACAGACATATAAATCAACTCTGCGTTCACACTGCCATTGTTGTTATTGTTTTACTTCAGTTACTCATCATAGCATTCTTACTTCTCATCCACTTCGAGGTCATTCGAGGTAAGATATTCAAATTTCATTTCTTTAAGAAACTTTGTCTATTGAACAGACATGTTTGTGATTTCTTTACAAATGTTAAATGCATTTAATGGTGCCTATGTAAAAGTACAGTTCCAACAAAAAAGTCCTCCTGCGTGATAACGCAAGAGGCGTACCGCCCGCGCCGTATCCTGTCTGTGATTTTTCCTGCCTGGAGGGGGAGGGGTGGGGTGAGGGGAGAGGCAGGGAGGGGGTACCCTATCTGTCCTGGTCCTGGCCAGAGGGAGGGGCGGTGGGTACCCTGTTCTGGTCCTGGCCAGAGGGGAGGGGTGGAGGTACTCTGTCCTGATCTTGGCTGGTCAGGGAAGGGGTGGGTGGGTTGGTACCCTGTCCTGGTCTTGGCTGGCGGGGGGGGGAGGGGTAGGGCTGGGTGGTACACGCCTCCCCTTTCCCCTGGTGGACAGATAGACAAACTGAAAATATTACCTTCCCGTCGTTCTTCATACGAGGGCGGTAATTATTTAATTTATTAGTTTTAAGTGAAATAGAAAAAAGAAGGTTGCTTTAGATAGAATCAATTTGGGAAAAACATGTGCACATAACATGAACGTTGTGACGATGTTTATGGAATTATTGCCTTCAATATTAGTTTTGGCACTGAAGCTCAAAAAGGCAATAAACCGACCAGAGACCATAAAGCGTCAATTACTTCAAATATTCTGGGAAAATGTAACGGCTCGGTTGTTATTTACCCACATAAATGGAATGGAGACTATTTTCTACACCGTATCTTCTTGTATTCCTTCTCTTTGCAATACGTGATGATGAAGCTTTCTGAAAATGTTGTCAAACATTGCATCATTTCAAAGTTCCTTTGTTCTTTGTCATCATTGTGTAGGGTCAAAGTAAAAAGTACAGATGTAGCAAACACCAAACAATTATCAACCATTAAGGGATAAAAATGGACAATACCATTTCACTAACTTTCGTTAATGTTAAATTGCTTGGAAATCTCAGTTGCTTTATCTATACAATTGATAGTTGCTGACATAACTGAAATTATAGGGAGAATTAACAATAGATATACAGTTTGCTGTTTTTGTATTTAAAACAAAACGAAGTACGTAATCAGTTCATTTCTTGGTGAATTGCCTTGAGTTTTGACATGACTTTGCTGTAGACTTGTCAAATAGGTACATGCAGTGTTTCTTGACTACATTCTATTTATTTCGTTCCTCTAAATATTTACTATCTGCCACAATGGTAATTGAAACATGAACATAAATTCATTTCCAAATTTTTAACTTAATTTTAAAGGGTAGAAATTCCCATTTGAATAGTCCAAGAAATGAATGTCTACGGTCATGTGTACATATGATGCATGTGAACTAAAAAGGTTTTGCGTATCACTCATGCATACTACCTCTTTCTCACCTGCCAAATTATGCCACTGGTATTCTATATTTAGGTTTTACGCATCTTTTACCTTAACCCTTTGACTGTTTTACCAGTTTCTTTCCGATTGGTTTGCCAATACATTTGACGTATTACGTATGTTCAATGCAAAAAAGGCTTTCAGCCTACTGAAAGCATATTGTGTCAGCTTTTGATTATTTGATGTTTTCACTGTGCTATTGCAAGTTGCATGTAGTATTCAATGAAGTGTGTTGTCTAATGCACGCAGGGGTGTAAATTGGTTCAGAGACCACCTCCCCATGAACCTTGGTCAAAACAAAGAAGGCAACCAAACCTCACATCAGTGGATCAAAAATATTGACTTGTGACCACTTCTTACTACAATTACTGCTCACTTTTTGAAGAACATGTGTCTGAGGATGATGGACTATTTACATTCTAGGCCTTGGGGTTCAACATATATGTCTAAAGCAGCCAAAGGGTTAAGTAACAAGGGTTTTGACAACTTTCTATGAAGTGCAAAAACTTTCATAAAGTTCCTTCCCTTAACATGGTCCACACATTGAAAGAAAACATGTTGGAAAATGAATGGATTGGGTACGCTTGAAACTGCATTCAAAAAGCACAAAACCCATAGAATTTTTACTAGGTTTTTCTGTGGTCTCTATCATTACCGCCCGCGTACGTAGTACGACGGTAAGGTACTGTTTTCACAGGCGTGAGTCTGTCTGTCCACAGGGGGGGGGTACTCAGGACCGGTCCCA
The DNA here is from genome assembly GCA_038406175.1 of Haplosyllis leylae. Lineage (NCBI taxonomy): Eukaryota > Metazoa > Annelida > Polychaeta > Phyllodocida > Syllidae > Haplosyllis > Haplosyllis leylae. The sequence continues at coordinate 19 of JBCAUG010155400.1, read as the reverse complement.
GGGGGGGTACTCGGTCCCG
>JBCAUG010155289.1:0-20372 GCA_038406175.1 Haplosyllis leylae | reverse complement strand
GTGAACTGACAAACAGGACTCAAACTATTACCCTCCCCCATCCTTCAGATGGCGGGCGGTAATAAAAACAAAATTGACTTAAAAACATAATTTCCCACATCCCTAATGGTGTGATCACATTGGACGACACCGAGACTGATAATGAGACCGATTAAATATCTTGGCTAATGGCATCACTGATATTGTCTCGCTGCAGTGTGAACTGCTTCATAGAATTCTATGTAACCATTTCAATCGGTTTCGCTATCTGTCTCGTTCTCGGTCTCGCTGTCGCTCAGTGTGAACACACCACAACAGTATGACAAATGCCAACACCAACGGTTTTCGTGACTTAAACAAAATAATTTTACAATGCATCTCTTATCTGTATCTTACTATTAACAATTAACCTTCTTGCGTAAAGCTTGTGCATTCTAAAATTGTAAATAAAACAAAAACAACAAAGTGAGTAAAACATGTACTGACAGAGTACCACAAGAAGTCGCACTCTTATTATTTATTCTGAATTCACTTCGAGAAAAAATATAATTCGGTTAATATAAATTTTCTTCACAAAATATCTTACCCTGTACCGTTTTTTAAAAATTTAATGTCATGTAAAAAATAGAAATTATGAAGCATTCAAGTACCATGTCTTTAAGATCAATGCTAATTTTTTCGTCCTCACCTGATGTTCTTCCAGGGCACCAAGTCGCTCCAATAAACTGGCATTTTCAGCTTCCACTTGCTGTTTAGTTTGTCGCAAACTTTCAATTTCTATCCGTGCCTTCTCTATTTCACCACGTAACTGTCCTCTCTCCTCTGACATTCCATCAACGGCAGAGTTTACCTTTTCAATACAACATTACAATCTTAATTACACTTGGATTCCGCTTTTACGAGTTCGTTTAGAACAAACACCATTTTGCACCTTAAAATGAGCAATATCCTTTGCATCTTTTTACTTGTTGTAACGTTGTATTTTAATTCGAATCTAAAGGCTTGAACATCTATCTGACACTCAGCAACTAACTCAAAACTTACCTCATCCATTAAATTTTCCTTGTCCCTGAGTGCTCTTTCTTTCTCCTTCTCCAGACCCTTTAATCGTTCCTTCAGACCTTGTATTGAGTCTTGTAATTTAGAGGCGGCAGCTGTAGATTCGTTTTCCGTTCGCGACAATTTTTCTCGCAGCTCTGTCAACTGTTCTTTCAGCTGAGAACTAAATTCGTAAAAACAAAGTAACAAGTAAGAGAAATAACGACTGAGTCATTTTGTGTGTATGCAAAATATAATTTTCTATTTCTTCCAGATTCAGTATTACACTGGGTCACACCTACAACGAGTAAAACAAAACTGTTCTAAGTCAGTGTTCGTTGTAACCGAACTTTTTGACATTGCTGTCAATGATTCTGATGCAAAGCTGCTTATTATATCCAGGTGTTCGTTGTAATCGAACTCGTTATAACCGGGACCCAATGTATTTACTCACCAACTCCCTTGCAATTGACCTTTCTCTCTGCATTCTTCGGCCAATTGTTTCCGCAACGATTTTATCTGTTCGCCAGTTTGGAATTTATTTGCCAATTCTGCTTTGTCAATCTGATGTGAAAGTAGGGAAATAAAAAATGTGTTATCACAACAAATATTTCTAATTTAGTCTGAATGTTCTATTTTTCTACGCCAGCTGTATCTTCACCTGGATTTGCTCTTCATATTCGGCTATCAACTTGGCATTGTGTTCTGCAGCGTTTTTCATTGCTTCGTATAGGTTTTTATTCTCTGCTTCCAATTTCTGCGTGGTGGTCTGTGTGAAAGGAACAATATAAGAGCTAATAATATTACAATTGTCACCAATTTCGGTGCAACTGAGATTCCTAGGATATAACCTTTATTCTTTGTCTTTTCTCTTCAAAATTACATTGTGAATGCTAGATTTTTAAACGAAATTCAAATGCTCAGTGCACGACATTTCTACCTGTTTTTCTTCCATGAGTTTTGTCATCTGATCAATCTGTCCATGCAAATCAGCATAACGCGCTTTCATTTTACCAAGTTCAGACATAAGGAACTGCTTGTCATGCTCCAGAGTCTTTACGAGTCCAGCATTATTATCTAGAAATCAGAATCAGTAATTAAAAGCTGTATCAATTTACGTAACAGGACAAATGATCAATCCCTTTCCAATGGTGTACTTCACTTTTTTCATACGCCAGATGATACCCAAAAGTTTTACCTGTTTCTTTTCTATATTTAAGCAACTGATCCTCCAAATGTTGTCGCATCTGAGTTTCATTCTTGGCAATTTCTTGGGCTTTAACGCAGTCTCTCTTCAGACCATTACAGGTCGCATTGAGTGCTTTCACCTGTGATAACACAGATATATCATCTTTCACGGAATATTTACAGTGATTAACAAGTTTTGTGTTCTAATAAATGGTAAGTTCCGTTAACAAATGCAAAACTTTGAATTACAGCAAAATCTCAGATTTACAGTCTCTGTTCTAACAAGTCTTTTTAGTCAGTCACAACGCCTCACTTTTGCAAAGACACCTTCTTTCCAACCCGTTTTCAGTGAACTCGATACTGGCCGTAAACTCGACGTTGCACTTTCAGGTCCGTTCACACGTAACGTTAACGTCAATGTGAACGTAAAGGTTTAACATTGTGTGTGTAGAGAGAATGGCACACACACCCACCCATTCTCTGCATTTGCCTCTGCATCATCATTAACACAGAATTGATGTTGACGTTGAATCAAGCGCAAACGTTACGTGCCAACGGTTCTTTTTCTGGTCCGTTCACAAGTCACGTTAACGTCAATGTGAACGTTACGGTTAAACATTGTGTCTACAAAGAGAATGGATGAACACCCATTCTCTGCATTTGCCTTTGCATCACCCTTAAGACAGTTATAATTGATGTTGATGTTGACGTTGACGTTGAAACAGGTGCAAACGTTACGAGCCAGCGGTCCTTTAACCACACGTACCTCGTCTCTTTCCTTTTCTACGATCACTTCCATTTCCTTTATCCTCGTCAGCAATGAGTTGTGCGACTCTTCCAGACTTGACCTGAGGCTGGTTTCTCGCGCGAGTTCCTCTCGTAATTCATTCAGCTTTCTTGTCAGCTTCTGTTTTGTAACTTTCAGATCTTCTGCTTCGACGGTCACCTCCGACTTTGAAAAGACGATTCCCATAAACTACATACAATATTTGCACAAAAGACGTACACGCATTCTTCCTTGTTGTTCTCATTTCTTTCTTCGAAAAACCCCAAAAAGAGCATGCTTGTAAAACTACAAATACTTACTGCAAAATGAACCCTTTTCTTCCTACTTGTATTTTCAAAACTTCCCGCTATTTTCTTCTTTGCGAAACAACTTGTCAGGGGCTCTTTGCCCATCGTGTTCACTTGTGTTTGAACCAATTGATAAAGAGTCTCAAATATGCCGCTGGTTCCCTTTTCATTGATCATAATCCAATTCAATGATCATTATCAAACTATCATCCCGAACAACAAGCCTCAACAAATTTGTTCTGGGAAAAACATTCGAAGGGTCACTCTGATAATTGTTGCGGTCAGATAATAACAACGATATAAGCACATCATTTGCTGACCCCAAAAAAAGGGATTAATCCAAGTGATGATCTAAATATCTGTTTGGTTTAAAATTCTGCTTTTACTTTGGGATTGTAGCCATGCAAAATAAATAGATCATCACACGTATGAATGGCCACTTAAACTGACATATTCGTGAAGGTAATACTTATCCAGTGAGATATCTCAATGTAAATAACAATAAAGATGTCCACATTTCATTGAAATATGCAGTAGCAAACAAGAGCAACAATAAATCATTTCTCAACATCTTTTTCAGTTTTGATATGCATTAGCCAAAAAGTAAACAGTTGATAACACGGAGTTAAATACCAGTTCATATCAGTACAAGTCACTATTATGGAAACTGAACAATTGTTCGGAGCTAAGATTTAACTTTCAGTCCACTAAATAGACGACAGCAACTTTTAATAGGTAAGTGATACAATTTCTTTGTAAATGCTGTAAACAAATAAGTTATTCCATATGTGTCTAAGATTTCAGTCCAATAAGAACACAGGAAAACTGTTTCTTTTTGGTTGGACGAAAAACAAAACATTAAACAAATTTTCCCTTTCAGGGAAGTCGACCTGCTATACAGTCTTCCCATTATTACCGATTAAGTTCTGGTTCTGAACGGTTACAAAGCTAAACATCACAGTGAAAGTTGTCAATATCGTTTGTTTCCAGGATAGGTCCAAACCATATTTTATATTGTTCTTTATTGATGTATGTAACAAAGCTGGATGAAATTTAACACTGTCCCCTTCCCCGTTCCCTAATATCAATATTGGAAAAACAAAACATACCTTTGTAGATGTTGCAACATCCAAAGCGTCTTTTAGGTGTCTTACTTCCTCTTGTAACTTTCTCCGATCATCTTGAGCCTCTTTAATGTCCTTCCGATTTTGAGTAAGGTCCCTCTGCAGTCGATGTTGTTCCTTTTCGTATGCCGCATTTGTTTGGGTCAGTTTTTCCACTGCTTCCATCTGTGAATATTGTATTGAAAAAATTTGAAGTTCTTCATTTGCACTTTTAAATGGATTTGTGGGTGGATTGAGCACTATTTTTACAGCGATTTGCAATTGCACGGTTGAGGTTTAAAGATAACTAATGCACTTGCCCTGCACTTGAGGTTTTTCAGCAAATCCATTGACAATTCAGTGCTCATTGATTGAATTTGTTTTCTGCAATTATAGTGTTGATATTTCTTGTATACGATACCGAAATGCACAAACCTTTTCCTTCATGTTGGCGTCTCTTTCTGCTTGAACTCTTGTTAACGTTAATCGTAGCGTCTGAAGGGCACTTTCAGTCTTACACACTCTGGACACTAGAGTCTCATAATTCTTTTGTAAGACCTCTGGATCAGTAGTTGGAGGTTGGTACGATTTCATAGCAGATTTTCTATCTCTAAGATTTCCAAATTCTGCCTTTTCTGGAGCAAAGCCAATCTTAGCTAATTGTTCAACAAGTCCCTGAGTTTCCTCCTCTGCAGCAGTCAGGCGTTGTTGTAACAGGTCTAATGTTCCGTCACCAAACGAATTATTTGGAAGTCCAAACGGCGGCATAACGGGCCGATTCTTTGTGTCACTTTCCATACTTAAAATTCTCGTGGGTACAGCTTACAAACCTTGAAAATTAGCCATGCGCATACTCATAATAGACAACATTTAACTTGAGTAATGTGGTAGGTATTCAAAGACTGAGTAAACACATCAACGATGATGGTAGTAATACCTGCATAAGTCATAGGAATGGCTAGTAACAATGGTGCTTCTGACATTGAAATACGGTAGCTCAGCTAAGGAGTGCTCAAACAGGGGTGTATGAGATGCAACAAGACAAAGGTGGAAGTTGGTGCACTACTGTCTTTGACTTTTTCCAATTCTATTTGTACTGTGCAATGGAACTATTTACAACTTTACTGAATGACACTAATTCAAATTTTTCCTGTCCACATTGCATGGATCAAAAGATAAAATCTGTTATCAAGTCTTAACACGTCAAATAAACTTGTCAGATTTTGAAATATGAGTCTGATTTGGTTTTGAACCACAGTTCCTGGTCAAATCTGCCTCCAAAATCTGTTCTGAAGTGTCTTAACATTTAGCAAAACCTTTCTCATCACAACAAATCAATGTTTATGAGGTAGCTAGCATTATTTCTCAGGGAAACGTCAAAACTGTAACATCAAAAGTTTGTTTTGGACCGCCATCATGTTGATTCGACCTTGACCCCGAAAACAAAATTTGATTGGACTGAATATTTGTTCATAGATGGCACGGCACAGAGAAAACCTGTAAGAGTGCAGCACTGGATTTCGCGCTGCCAGTTGCAGAATTTTATATGCAATGGGATGAGAGTCAACGGCTGCGTTTGGAAATTGCTTCCGAACTTCGGAAGTTGAAAAAGTGTCCTTGGAAATTCATGTTTCCAAGTTCAGAAATACCAAAATACCTTCAAGGTTCGCTGAAGTTGAAAACTTCGGCATTTCCAAATACAGCCAATAACTTTCAATAATGACCATAATCTTACACATTTAATTGAAACTATCAACATATTCTGACAAAATCTAGGGATTTTTAGACCTGTCAAAAGGAATTACATGTTATCAGTTACTAGTTCTTACTAAAAAGTTTGTAAAAGGAAATTTTGGTGATTTAAATTTCATCTAATTTCCTAAATAAAGTTCCGTAACATTGCTTTCATGGAATAGATCATCACACAATAATTATATGGACATTTTTAGCTGAAAACTTTCTCAATTTCCTCAAAAAAACCTGCAAGACCTTACCTAAGACCGAAGACCAAAACCTTGCTTGAAACACTCCATAGTTTGAGGGGACCTCTTCCATATGTCACAGCAATTTTTTGTGATGTGAAGTATGGAGCTTTTCCTTGCAAGATCAACACCTAAACTACTGTATAATGTTACTACAGGAGTGTTCCTAGTCACCACACCCTTGTAGTGATTTTGTTGTGGTGTTGTAGTGAGATTTTGTCACTACAAGTGGATTATTGGCCATTTTGTGTTTTTACTCCCTAAAAATCAGAGGGTTTCCTTATTGTAGTCACTACAAAAACCAGTACAGCTTTGTAGTGAAATCTTTTCCCTATATACTATAGAGAAAAATTTACTAGAAAACCTTACAACAAGCCTTCTATGATTTAGTGGTAGCCCGGTAGCCTGAGGCTACCAGAAATGAGCTCGGGCTACCTGATTTTTGAAGTTGGTAGCCCAGTTGGGCTACCAAGAATTTTCATCCAGTTTAAGCACATCCTGCCATGAAAATTTCTTTGCTAGCATAATTTTGTTACTGGAGAGCTCTTAAACAGTATAAGATCCCCATCTATCTCCAACACATACTTCAATGAAAACCTCGGACTACCTGAAATATGACATGGGCTACCAGATTTTTTTTCTTAAATCATAGACTACAAGGCTTGTAGTGACTTTTTCTCTCTGTATAGACGCAAATTTGTCACAACAAGGGGTCCCGACAACATGAAATTGCGATGCTGTGATAAAAGGAAGTCTATCCAGTTTGAGTTCCCCCACCACCTGTTAGTGTTCCCCACCACTCAACATGCGGTCACACTGTGGCAGAATTAGAAAATATCATGATAGGACTTGGCAATGCAGAAGCTGAAAGCCACTGACTTGGCCAATAAAATAATTCAAATAACATTTGTGTTGAATGGGACCAATCATGTTAAATGTACATCCATTCATAGGTCACTGCCACTCGTATTACCTCAGTCAGTTGAGTTCGGAGGGTAATTTTTTGAAAAATTTTTTTATCACTTAAAATCTAGAGTATTTCCTCCTCACCGTTTCTCAAAGTAGTTTTCTTGATTTTGGTGACTACTGAAAAGAATGAATAATACAATAGGCATCAACAAGACAGCCCAGGCCTGGGATTCAAGATGCCCTCACAGTGAGAGATGCCTCGGGTCCGGAGGGAAGGGGGTCTGTTTCGAGGTGCCCAAATCCGAAATGAAAATTCTTTATGAGATGTTCAAACCTCAACCCCTCCTTCTGGAATTGGAACTTCTCATGGAGAACTTTGATTTTGGATTTGAAACTTTATGCCACAAAGAGAGAAAATGAAAGGTATTTTACACCAAATGTCAAATTGTAACCCCTAATGAAATGATGGTACTTGATGCAAATTCTACGGAACCAGAAAGCTACCAAGTTAACTAACAGGATTATTAAACAAGAATTTATGATCTTGAAGCCAACCAATCAGCTGTCTGTCTCATGCTCGCCAGGTACCATCAATGGTTATTATTTTTCAGATATGTGTCCTGGACTGCAGAAGAATACAAAAATTTACGAATCCCTGGGACCATGTTGACAAAGTTTTAGTTCAGCATAGCTATCTGACTTGCCATGGAAATTCACATCCATGACACCCCAGAGGTTGTACCCGTCTGTGAGAGCCATTTGCGTGGGCTATGTAAATACGGAGACAAATGTCCGGAGCACCATAGTCCACTCCCATATATCTGGCAGGTGCGTTTTGTGTGGGTAAACTGTACAGTGACAAAATGTTTACATTAAAAATAATGCAGTCATTTTCAATGTGAAAAACCGAGACCATTTTAGGAAAAAAACAGTGGATTAACCCGTAGACATTTTGTATGCAGGTTTGTCTTGATTGGAGAGGTTGGATTCCACTAAAGCCAGAAGAGTGTGAATTTCTCGAAAATAAGTTTTCAAACCCTGAAAACGCTACAGCCGTTACTAAGGTCAGCGTACTTAGTTATAATTGTACATTTTAGTTCTTTCAATGTGATAAATGACACTGATTTGAATTTTGATCGATCGGTTTTATTTGACCAACCTTGGATAAAAAAATCTTGAGACCGATGAAAGGCTTAGAATACTCTTGTATTTAGGCAAAGCCTTAGCAAAGCGATCACGTTAAAGTGGTTGAGGAATTAGCATTTTAGCAGCTCTGAGCAGAAGGATTTGTGGCCGTTGGTGTGCGGGGATATCACCATCACTTACCTCGGCTTTGAACTAGTCATTTGTGTTTGTAGATGTCACTGCCTGATGAAAATGACAAGCCTGTTCCTTTAGATATTATGGTAATATTTGAGACCATGCGCATGGCTGTAAAACCGGAAGGTCAGAAGGCGAATACAGCAACCGAGTTACCAGTCCGCAGGTTGGTAAATGTAAGCGTGGATTACACTGGGTCCCACTTAAATGCAAAGAAAACTACTCATTGTAGGAGGGCACTCGTGGTAACCGAGCTTTTTAACATCGCATTAATGATTTTGGTGCAAAGGAATCTGCTTTCTGTTTGCAAATACTCGTTGTAAGCGGGTCCCAGTGTACTTCCGTCAATAATCGCTTCGACTCTTAGGAATGGAGCGATTTATCTTCTGGGTAAAGCGTCTATTTCTTTGTATGCTTAGATGGTTGATGCTGCTCACTAATGAGATTATTGGATCAAAACATCAAAAAGCTGTTCAAAATCAAATGAAATAATCCTTCATGATTGTCAAGTGATTTTGAGCAACTTTAGTTTTTGACCCCATTGCCCACAAATCCCTGTACAAAATGTTTTTGATGTTTGATAAGAACAAATCCTTCATCCCCAAAGAAAAGGGTCTTGGTGACCAAAATATATCAAAGAAAAGTTAACTAAACTGGCCACCAAAGTTTGTCTCATGCAATAGGCAAAAATGTAATAACATAATTGGGTGTACAACGCTGGTATTACCCGTGTAGCTAAACATGTCAAAGATAATTTAATGTTACTTTATTATATTGGTAGTCGTAAAGTACCGAGGTCTTAATTGGCAAATTTTTACTGAAATTTTCTTCTTTACGAAAAGATTATCGACAATGACGTTTGTCAAAGCCGTAACAGAGAACGACAATGTAGACGACTCAGCTTCGCCCAAGTACTGTACCCAATGGCGATGGTACTATGAGGATCCAGCCAAGCAGGGACTATGGCAAGCCTTTGAAATGGTCGGTTCAATCTAAACATTACCGATCTGCTACATATCCCTTGCTGTACACCTCACCTCCACAAACTTTATATTTTTCTTCGTGTCAACAAAATTTTGACCATCGGCTCTACCGTAATGTTGAATTGGATATCAAACCTCTATTTCGTATTCTGTGAACCTCAATATATTGAGATTACCTCTCGTAAACGTTCAAACACTAATTGATCCTAAATTAGTTTTAGATACAAACTCATCAGTAATGTTAAGATGTGTCTTTTTAAATGTGACCCTTTCGTGTCTTCCCTTTAGGATGGTTTCACACCGATGCAATGGACCATTGAAGAGAAGTATGAAGCCAGACAAGAAATCTACCGTTTCGAGGCGGTTATTCCTCCGCGGGGCAATGAGACATTTATGATAAACTTTATGCAGATGAAGATCGTCAGTCCCAAGCGTCAGCAAGTGGGTAACGCAAGGAGGCGCCCCCTGTTTCTCAGTCAGCAGGATCGCATCTCTGGAAAGTGGTAAGTTTAGATACAACCACGCTTTGTTCATTTACGTTGAGCCGGGAGATGAAAACGTCAGACGCAGAACAGATTCACATTCAATACACTACACTCCGTTATAATGGGTTTCGAACCCACTCCCAAGCATAATACATAGTAAACCCACTGATTTTAAAACAAACGGATCCGCTATGAATTCCATGTGCTATTCCTAGCCTGTTTAAATTCAATGTAAATGTTTTTGTCTTTGATGTTCAATTTACATGAAGTAAACAGCATCAGACATTTATTGTGGTGACTTGTACTACGACTAAAGATGTGCGAAATTGTTACAGAAAAGAACCACTTTAAGTCAACCAATGGACATATTTTTCTGTAGTTTAACCCTGGAAGGTGCGTTTACACTTCCCGACACATAGACTGAAACAGATACAGACACAGATAAATTAACACATAGCCCTCTGGAGATCTGTGTAAATGTCTGTATATTAGCAGTATGGACACCTCCACACAATTCCATACAACCCATTTTTCATCGGTCTCGGTCTCGAACAATGTGAATACACCATAACATTTTTCCATTTCTTTTCAAATATTTCTTTTAGCTTGTCATACCCACTGCGAAAAAAGGCTCCATTTAACCAGAATATTCCAGCCAACTGGTTTCCTCTTGATCCAACAAGTGATTTTGAGCTGGTACCTTTGAACCCAGAGAGCATGGAGTTTCATCTGGTGACCTCAGAACTAGTCCGCTCTTTGCCAAAAGACCGGAAAATATTTGATGTGTTCAGGCTTCAAAATGCGTTCCTGTGGCACAAATATTACAGGTATTCTAAGTGTATCTCAAAAATAGTCTTGTAACCACTGAACCGGCAGCCAACTGTTATATTACTAGTTACCTATGTAGCAGTGATACTGCTTTCGTCTGGCGCCATTTCATCAAAGGTATTAAATCGATTTTAGAGCAGCTCGTTTTCTTTTTCCGCTTCAAGTGAATGTACTTTGGGAAAGGTAAGATAATTTTGTTGTTTAATTTCAGTAAGAAGATGATTATGGAACACAAAAGGATCGATCTGAATGAACTGCAGCTGTTCCACGGTACGAGCCCCGACTCTGTGGTACAAGCCATATTCAGACAAAATTTCGATCCTCGTCTTTGCGGGAAGAATATGGTGGCCTATGGAAAGGGCAGCTACTTCGCTAGGGATGCGAGTTACAGTGATAAATATACATGTCTGTCAGGTAAAAAAATACATTGCATCTCATTTCGTGGTCAGCTGATGCAGAAAAATATTTTGCTAACTTACTGTCCATTCATTCTGAGATGAGAAAATAAGAAAGCCAAAGTCAAGTTATCTTTCTGTATTTGATAAAAGGTACAATTGTCCCTCAATGAGGTCTCGCAAAACAATGTGATTCAATTCATTTTTACAATAAATTAAGAATTGTAATATGTGTTGTTGTACAATGGAATTTTTTCCATGGAAAGTGTTACTCCAGAAGGATGCATCTGATGCATTTCCTTTGTAGGTCATCTTGGTCCAGGGCAGTTCCGGTGGATGTTCATGGCGCGAGTTCTCGCTGGCCGCTACACAAAAGGACATCAAAATTTTGTGCGACCACCCCCAATTGACGCCACCGATCCCCACAGTGATCTGTTCGATTCTTGTGTTGACAGGGAACAGCACCCAAATATTTATGTCATTTTCGATAATGATCAGGTTTATCCAGAATACGTTATAAGCTACAGGTAGCTGGATCTATCACTGCATTTCAGTATCACTTGAAGAAATAGAAACAGGTCACGAAATGCAAACTGCACCATCTCGGCGATCACTGTAGCACAACTTAACACAAAAAGGCACAACATAGTTTTAACAAATCCAACTTTTGTGGAGGAGGGTTCTAGAGAAACAGCAAGTGTGAAATCCTTCACAAGAAACCGGGATACTGTTTTTCATTTCAAAAGAGTTAAATAGTATTGTGGGTGGTACCTAGGGCATGTCATGCCGAATTCAAATGTGGAACCTCTTCAAAAATAACTGAAAAGAATTCGAATTTGTTTTGTCTTTTGTTATCCAATTGTAAATATACCAATAATACTTCTTCATTGGTAACCAGGGATCCACTCCAGAAAATAAAACAATGTTTACTTTGTTGATATGGGATTCAAAAGAACCAATAGCTTAAGTTAGTATTCTGGAATTTCGGTCTTCCTCGATGGTCTGTGCATTGTTATACTAACTTTTTTTCAGCAGAGTTTATTGTTGGTTGAAGTAATCTCGACCATAATTTCACTTGTGTCGCACTTAAATTTTATTTATTTGTTCAATCATCTACATATACCAGTGGTATATTGGGGTTCGTTGACAGCAGGCGAGATATAATACTAAAGTGATGGTGATAACCAGTAGGTTCTCCGCAATAGATAATCAGAAACGTGACAAATGCCGAAGAAAATTTCCCCTTCGTGTCACTGGGCCCAATAGTCTACAAAGTATGCAGTAGAACTTGCCTTTCATAGCCACTTGACTTTAACAGATACATGTTCAAAAACGCTACCACTACCTATTTGTAAAGCTGCATTGTAAATCTACTTTTACATTTAATTTGAATAACAGGGATCGCACGGGGAGATGGGGACCCGCGGGCGGGTAATAGTTTAAATTGTCATGTAATTTTATGACATTTCGAAATAAAAGCAGCCTTTACACTGCAAAAGTGCTATTCAACTCCCCATGTGCGAACCCTGATATAACTTGTTGCATTCAAGTGAACTAAAAATAGAAATATTAGTTATTTTGCATGTTTTATATCCTATTATTTTACTTATTATCTGGAACGGTACCACTATTATGTTAAATCTTTGTTATGTAGAAATACAGTGAAACTTCTCATTTGCCCAAACAAATTTTTTTAATTAAATAACTCATGGCCTTTATTTGGGCACAATTTGCAATCAGATGTAGCAATTAATCTAGGCATCCGATAATTATTGCATTTGCAACAAGATAATATGTTAAGGGAAGTTTCGCTTTTTTTTTTCACAAATCTGATGGATCCACGTCGTGGTTAAAATACAGTGAATTTCCATAATCAAACATATGAAGTTGGTGCGCTAGTTTCTGAATGTAGACAACTTATTTTACTGATGGATGCATCCTTGTAAAATTGTGTATGGAATTTGTAGTTGCACTAAAAATGGTGTTTGCTGTGACCATGTTCAACCGGCCATATGGACGATTAATTTAGAAAAAAAAATCATCAGGTAGCAGCACAAAAAATGTAAACTGTTTTCCTGAATAATTTTTGGTGTATATTCATTTCTTCACAAAATATGTGAAATAGCTGGCCCCTATGACACAGCTTACAGCAAATATTGCATTCGGAGAAATATCCGTTTGCAAAAGTCAGGATTTGTTCAAACGTTATGCCACAATGTATTGTGCCAATGATTTTGTGCATTTTACTGCCCAAAGAAACTTAGTGTCAATAAACAATATTTCTTGTCGCGAGCTAGTGACCTTGTAGACTAAATGTTTCAGATTTTTTGAATCTTTTCCAGAAATTTCTGTTCCTACCCGTGGTGTGCGAAAAAAATAGATGCAATTGAGTTTTTTCTATTCAAAATGTAAAAATAGCATTATAACTCATATTTCAGGCATCAAATTGAACAACAATCAAAATTACTCGAGTAAAACAATCAATGAAACCAAAACAAGAAATACTGAATGTCGGAACAATTACAATAGAACACCATTTGTGAGACCTATGTTCCAATAAGAATCGGTAGATGTTATTACGCGTCAGCAAAAATCACATTAACCCCATAATCATTAAATATATTTTTTTATTTACAATTTTTTATTTACACAATTTGGTCCTATCCTTATCTGATTATCATAATTTCCTAAAGTGAATTATAAAAACTTATAATTACGTTGCGTGCAGCTGCGTGTCGAACAAGCTGTTCATGAGACCTCAATAATACCAAAAAGTCTAAATTTAATGCGCCAAGTAAGGTTGCATTGGTTTTCCCTTCGCACATGAATCATGCCCGAGGCCTTGTTCATACTAAGGGCCCATTTACGTGTGTTAGGCTAAAACTTGCGATCCCTGATCGGACAGGCCATCATCACTTCTGCTTAAGTTCATCTCGATTGACTCATGTAAATTACTGTCATTTATATTGACTCGTGTAAATTACTAGTAAAACTGCCAATAAAGTAGTTGTACCAGCTTCAGTTAAGTGAGCCCTAAGTTATACATGTATTTTCACATTAACTTTCACAATTAAGGGGTCGTCAACATTGTGGATATACTAAACGTTTACGGAGACATCAGCAAGTTGCAAGCATGGAGATTCAACGGGTCATACGCTTCCTAATGCCATTTGCGACACAGACGCAATGAACGAATTTGAACCAAACATTGACGTTAAATTGACGCTGACGTGTACACACTATACAAAAGAAAGAACAAAAGAACCAAGTGAGATAAACTTATTACTAAGCAAGGTTGTATCATTACATCATTTTGAAATTATTTTCAGTTCAAGTTCCAAGCACACTAGTTTACACAAAATCAAACGAAAAAGCAACGAGACTAAACGCAGTTCACATTGAGCGAAGCTGACAGAAAAGATCGAGCGCTACATTTCCCCTTACGATGTGAGATGTCAATGTGCTCAGCTCTCGAATGTATGTGAGCTTGTTCGCGTTTCAATTTGCTCGGTATGAACAAGGCCTTTCCTTTTATCGTTCAACAAATATCCATCCGATTCTCTTCGCCCTTTCTATGGATAATTGAGGTCAACAAAATACCGTTCAATTTTCAAAAACTTAACAAACATTTAAACAATACAAATAATGGGAGATTTCCTTCTGATATTCAATTTTGAGAATGATTTATTCCAATAGCATACCAATGTGCCTGCTGTAACATTTTGAATACTATGTGATGAAAACTTTCTTGGACACACACACATGTAAATACTTAAAACCTGGCGCTCAAAATACAGAGCCGCCAAATGTAATACATTCACACTGAGCTATTGCGAATCTAACGACGCAAACTGATAATTTTTCACTGGGTTGGTCTTTGGGAAAGCGAAAGCAATGTCACAAACTGATATTTTTCATTTGGAAGTTTACGCATTTTTTGCGACACAGCTAACAATATTAGATTTGCGACTTCGTAATCAATCGGTGTGAACGAACCCTTTGGGTTTATCCGTTCAGAATAAAACTGAAAACTACTACTTGGAGATGAAGAGCTAAATAACAAGTCAAGAAACAAACAAGAGGAACCGAATGGTCAAGATGCCATGATTTACATCGTAACGTATCACTTGAAAACATACATTGCATTAAATATCACATGAAAGATAATATGACTGATGTGAAGTTTACAGGAAGTCTTTGAACTTTTTCTTTCACATATTTGATTGACGATTGGTGTCTTGGCCAAGGCAAAAATCGTACAAATTGTTAAACGTCTCTATTGAAATGTATTTAAATTTCTATATTTTAGTAATTCCATATTGAACCCCGGAAAGCATCAAGAATATTCGCCCTCGACATGAATGGTCCTGAAATATACAGAGCAAGTATTTAAGCGCCAATTAAAAGTTTTCCACAATCTTTGGGAGGCGCGAAACAACTTTAAAAAGTTACACGCAAAGGGTGTACTTTGTCACAGAAAAAAATACTAAGCAGATAAGTGTGTCTTGAGAAGTATGTCCTCATGGAGCAAAAAAAGTTTAAAAATGTTCCGTCTTAAACAACAGTCTTTCTTTCACAATTTAAACAAAAGGTTGCTGTTGATGGAACAGAGTTGACATGCAAAGTTTTAAACCGATACGTCTGCAGTAGAGCTCCAGAAGAAAGTTCCTTTTTTTCATTGTTGAGACCTCTTATATTTAGGCACATGGATACTCTATGGACAACAAAAACTGAAATGAAACCTGTCATGTACAACCACCTTTTAACACAAATTCGCAGCAATTGTCGCAATCCTTACTTGGGATATCAGTGCCCAATCATTTTGTGGGGCACCAATTCAACCATCACTTATTTCACTTCGTTGTAAATGACAGTTGATTTTGAAACAAATGGAAAAAGTACTTAAACCTTAAATATCGGAACTGTGTTTGAGATGTGATTATGGGTGGTAAAATGACAGGCTTCATTTTGATTCACGTAACAGTGCGTGCGACTGTGATTTTGAAGCACATCAGCAGCAGCAAATTCTTGAATGAAGATTAGTTCAATATAGACTCAAATAAAACCGAAAACATTTTTCATTCTCTTTATAAACAAAACCCACTTAAATGAATACAATTTGTAAGACATATTTCGTTTTGACTTGGGAGTGTGATGTATGAAAATAAAGGTACGCATATCTGATCATTCACACCAAAGGCTGTTCACACGAGGTGAAAACCAAATAGAATGTTAATACGAATCGGACTCGCACTTGGCTAATTGTACCAAATCTAGTTTTCGTATTGTCTCGGTGTAACTAGTACCTAACACTCCTTTATTCCACGATACTCCTCAGCACGTATTTGACTGTGTAGGCAAAGGCGGCAAATCCCACAATGACGGCAATGTTCGTTAACGTGCTTCCCAAAAATGTTCCCTGCTGTTCATTCATATTATTCATTGAGGAAGCAGCTCCACGATTCGCCGCTGCTGCATTCTGAGAACTCCTCGCTAATTCCTCTTCTCTTCTCTTTATTTCCGCCTTAATTTCCTGAAAAAGATTTCACAGAATTATTGTACGTACCTCCCAAAGTGATACACCGGGAACACCTCTCATTTGGTATGCAGACTTCCAAATAAAATAGTTACTATTAGTTACAAAAATAATGTATCAGTAAAAAGGGGTTTTGATGTACCAATGTATTTTTGTCTGTTGTGTTTTTCTAACCCGCCAACTGACAGTCAGGAAAAACTCGAGTACAATTTCAAAGTCAAGTGGTCTCGAGTTCTGTGATACGTACTGCTTTCAATTTGTTATAACATAAGTTACATAATTTACTTACTACTTACCTCTACAATTTCAGGAAACAGTTCACAAAATACACTGTCGTTTAAATTGAAGGAATGACTCTGTACAGCTAATTGTCTTTTCTGAAACAGTTAAAACCAGTTTTTCGAAGTCGATTTAATAATCGATGTGGTCAATGAAAATTTGTGTGATATTAAACTTCTTTGGTGTAAGGAATGGTGAAAATAAATTATTTGCTTTTTTCTTTCTCTGTTGTGTGAGTGTCCTTTAAATCTTTGTCATCATTACCCGAACTACCAAGCCCAAACATTGCAAATTCCACATCTGCCATGGTATTAGTGACAAAAAGTGGAAAATATTTTCAGAATAAAAATAAATAAAAAGAACCTCTAAATAAAGTTAATGCAGACCTCTAAATAAAAGGAACCTCTCGCTAAGTTAACTTACCGTATAATCTGACGTTTCTATACTACCCAGCGTGGGACTCTTCTCCAACTAAAATTAATACAGAGGTTTAATATTTCACACACAATACGTCTTCACTTAACTGAATTGACTTTTCTGAGCTGAAATTCACACTTTAAACCAACAGGACAGCAAAGTTCAGATGTTTCTATGTACTTTCTGTACGCAAAGCATAAAATTCCTACTGGCTTGCACTAAGATTGAGTAGATAGATCACTCCGAAAAGCTACAACATGCAAACTGCTAAATTCATCAAATATTGAATGGAGGCAAAATTTTGTCCAACTGCTAAGCGCCCGACAAATTTGTTCAATTCCAAAGTCTTGTTGACGTACCATAAAACTGAGTAACCCTGTGAGGATAGTGGATACGGACCAGGCTGGGTTCCATGTATCTGGGTGAAAATCACTTATTGATAGGCACAATCTGGAATAAACACCGGTAAATAAATTATCTGTAAACACGTGCATGATAATCCGTTTGTTTTTTATTTCTAGATTTATTTTTAAACCATTCTAGTTGTAAAGGTGTGTTTACATGTAGCGTTTTTACCCCGTTTTTCAGCACGTTAAAAAATGGGTTCAACAGGATCCAATGGAGGTGTTTACACGTGACGTCAAAAAGATCATAGGTACTGACAACAAAAACGGGCTGAAAGACGCTATGTGTAAACAAAGCCTAATACACTTCCTAATATGAACTGGTTCCTTGTAAATTATTCTTTTTTGGTTGCGGCGCGGCTATTGCAGTAACAGTCAATGTTATCATCAAATTTTACACGTAGGTAACTAGTGTCACGAGACCGGCGGGAGATTTATGATCTAAAGGTGTATTCACTCACACTGGCTGGAAACGAGACCGGAACAGGGATGGGAACAAATGGGTTGTATGAAACTGTGTGGAAGCTTTGACATTACACCTGAACAAGGACAGATCTGAGTCCTATTGTCCCACATTGTCAGGTCCCGGTCCCTGTGCCTGTCGCAGTTCCGATTTCGCTCAGTGTGAATATACCATGAGAGCCAGAAGATTTCTTGTTTTCACTTACCTTGTGTTACATTTGAACCTTCCATTTGGAGTCGTCATGTAGATACTTGGGGGTTTGAAGGGAAATTCCCTGGGAAATATTAGCTTTCCATGATAAAGACCACCTGGAAACAAATCAATTGTGATTACGTGATAAACTTTATTGATAATTCAGAAGCGGTACATGATGTGAATCTTCATTTTCTACAATATAAACTTCAACGTTTCAATGAAATCATTTGAATATTTGTCTAAATGACCTACCCTCGTATGGGGAACTTTCTGGACCTCTCACCACGTAATGCCTAAAAAGGGTAAAATGTAGCTAATGCAATGAAAAAAGCTATTTTATCTGAAGCAGTAAGGTCGCTTCGAAAACTTCTTTCGAACACCAATAAGTGTACATGTACATTCATTGGCAACACGTCAGAACAACAGGGCCTTTACAGGCTATGACTCATATATGCGTTCAAACTTACCACTCCAGTATGTTGGAAGGCAGTGGTTCAGCTGTGATATATGGCACTGGGTCTTTCTTTATTCTCATGTAATCCTGCCTCAAGCGAGCTGTCGCTGTTGTGTTAGTTCTCTTTGACATCTACAAAAAACATCCCATTTTATTTGCAACTTGTTCGACAAACTGCGTTTTGTTCTTTAACATGATGAACAGTGAAGTATTATGTCAAATAGGCGTGGTCTATTTTCCGCAAATCTAGAAGAATTATGAAACCCTGCGAATGCTGATAAACCCACAGCTGACTATATTTATTCCGGGTACGGTTACAACGAGCACCCGGCTACAAGGAACAGATTTCTTTACACCAAAGTCACTGACGTCAACGTTAACAGTTCGGTAACAACGAGCAGTTTCTTCTGCGTCTTTTTAATTGTTGTAAGCGGTACCTGTTGTGTTTCCCACAGGTGGATCAGTTTGAGAAAAGTTCACAGATTTAGAGACACTCGACCTCTACTATCCCTAGATTGTGAGCCAGCTGTGCTGGAGTGAAGCCAATCCATAGTTAAAAAAGCTATTGCAACTTGTGGGATTTTGCCATGCAGCAGCTCAAATTTTATCATGTTATTTCAATGAAAATTTCAACAGGCTATAACTTAAAATACATAAATAGAAATTCAACTGCATAAAACATAAACTTCACATGAAAATAATCAGGTAAAATAATGAGTTTGTCAAAAGGTACAAAAGAAAGAATTTAATGAAGGAATGAAAACAGTGTAGGTATAAGTCAGTCCTGCCTGGCATCTCATGTCAACTTCTACCATGCAGTCTAACCACACAGGATTGCTTCAGACCTCTCTATTACACGATACAGAGTTAGCTATCTAGGGTAATAGTAGAGGACGAATGTCTTGCCTGATTGCCAAAACATTGACTATGTAACTGCATTCCAACGCATTTTCACTGTTTTTTAAGTTTCAAAAGCAAAAATACGTGGTAGAACCAAGTGGAAGGTCACGTTAAGTAGATCCCAAGTAAAGTATTTCCAGACTTCCACCCGGTAGATAGATCTCAGCAAGTGTTGAAATAGATCTAATCTCTACTCTCATGAGCGGAAACAGTTCACGAAAAAGGGTTTTACAACAAAATGCTCTCACTTCGTAACACAGCAATTTATCTCAATCAGAAGTTGTGTAAATATCTATTCATCTTCAATGAATAATTTTGAAAAATACCTTGAAAGTCGTAGGAATTCAGTAAATTTTGCCTAAAGAGGATGCTCACGTTTCAATTCCCCGGGAACCAATCAGCTATTAGAAGGAAGTAGCAGACAGTTTTCAAGCATACAG
>JBCAUG010155288.1:0-36139 GCA_038406175.1 Haplosyllis leylae | reverse complement strand
AAGCCTTGCTTGAAACTTCGAATTAAGTGGAACTTCGAATTAACCGTGTTCGATTTAGCCGTGCCCGACCTGTAACTGAAATTTATCTGAGGCACAGATTTGTA
Organism: Haplosyllis leylae; assembly: GCA_038406175.1. NCBI lineage: Eukaryota > Metazoa > Annelida > Polychaeta > Phyllodocida > Syllidae > Haplosyllis > Haplosyllis leylae. The sequence continues at coordinate 36,035 of JBCAUG010155288.1, read as the reverse complement.
GTTTCTGATTCTTTTCAAGAGAATCACTGTGACAATAACTTATCGTGCCCCGACAAAGATAATTCTACACACATATTCTCGACATAGCAGGTGCGCTTTCAATAAGAAACAATTAACTCATTCCCCCAAGCCTGAAATGCCCATGCCATGCCTCTTTAAGGGTGAATCTTCCAACATAAATACTCTGTCCACGAGGTCGAGTTCGTCTAAATAGCGAATTACACAGGAATTTTAGCATAGAATTTGTCTCGCTACCTAATTGCGCATGTTTGTCTCTTTTCTCACGACCACGCGTTTCAGCAGAACCTTCACAACTTGGTCACGCAATCTGCAAATTGAGCCAAAATTTTGAATACGCTGGCATTAACTGCTTTCTTGCAAAATGATTATCTTAAACCAGTATTTAAGACAAGGCTGTTCAATATCTCCCTGACTGTAGATTCCATGGCCTCATAACTTTGAAACGAATATGTACACTTGGATCGGTTGCCAAGTCTAAAAGAGATATTGTTCCGCCTGATCATTATCGTCAGACATAAAACGTGTCATGTAAGGATTACCTAAAGCATGCCAAACTGTTACTAAATGCTCCATTACCATTTAGGCTGGAGGGTTTTCCGACAAGACGTTTCAAATTGTAACCAGGTAGAAAATTATTCTTTAACTATCTTAAAATTTCCTTTCCTTTGTGTTTATATGTACTTCAAAACATCAACGGAATATTCTTTTTTTGGCTATTTTCACAATAGTAAAATATCAGACCTTGTTTCCACAAGATTAGATGATAAAAATTTAATAGATCTATATATCCTTGACAACAATTTAAATATGACTATTTAACGTCGTATACTCTTACTAGGGAGAATAAGTAGCTAATTTCCATTAATTAATATTACTTTGTCGAAAGAACATCAAACGATTTGCAAGAAACTGAGCTGATCCTGGTTCAGTGTTCAGTGCCCGTATGTTCCGTCTTGTAACGGTTGGTCCCAGTTGGCTTACAAACCCCATGTCCCATCAAATCATATCGTTTTTCTTGGTCATTCATTCTTCTTTTCAGCTGGGTATAATTGCAGAAATATAACGGATTTCGCTTTCATTTTTTTAAAGAATAAGTCTCATCCGAAGTGTCTTGACCCTTTGTTGACACTAGAGGTCTGCACCAATGATGAGCGAAGTCTGATCATTCAACATCGCGTGCTCCACGACACCTCAGCTCAATTTGCCAGACATTATGTATCAAATGTTAAGTCATTTTCTCTATTGCTCTCCACAAATTGCTCATGGAAGACCCCTTTCCTTATACATCAATTTGAGCAATTGAGAAGGTGGCTAAGTTAAGTTTACTTTACTGTACCATCTCTTAGCGGACGGTTTGAGTTATGGTACTCATGAAGAATGCCACTAATAGCAGTGCTTTAGAAGGGCTGGGTACTAGCTTACGTGCTGTGTCATATAACAATGGAATCTCTGTCCTTTCCCAATAATTTCCTACTCTTAAAGATGGAGTTAAATCATACATAATTGTTGGCTTCCTTTAGTATAAGCGCACATAGCATGCACTAAAATAGTTTAGAGGAATCATCCACAAAATAGGTATCGTTTATTATTCTAACTGCTAAACCATCTAATGACACGAAAGGCTAACCAGAAGAATTTATAAAGTATTAACATTTTCTCATGACACAAAAAGTGACCTGGTTTTATTCATGAAGCTCCTTGAACGGAAACCCGTAATCACTAATGCAGCATTCAAATACTCCAGATTGACAAAGCAAGACATGAATTGACACCGAGACGAATGTCCACAGTGCGCTTTTTGAGCAAAATAACTTGGTCTGGAATTAAATATTTCCCCTGGATAAAATATTTATCGCGTGCGGTTTTTTCGGGATATGGGTGAAAGAAAAATAAATTTTTCAAAAGAAATTTCAGCTTTTTATTCAAATAATTTCATTTTGGAAAACATCCGTGGGCTTATTACATTTTAAACCTGAAGTGCAGGTTTGAGTTTGAGCCGCGGTAAACTGAACTCTCCCAATACGACCGGTAATTGATGTGACTACTCGCTGAATAGAAGTAAATACAACGATTTATCCCACAACTCAAATCAAATAAACTGGATGGCTTCCACTTTCACTGACAACCTTTTAGATTTGAAATGGACTAAATTGCGCAAATTAGTGCAAATGTGTTTGGCCTTTACAAGCTGTTGAAATCTCATTAAGGCTGGATGGGGAAACATTTCAAAAAGTACTCTGCCTTTCATGACTGCTAAAGTAACACATTTTCTATCTATCACATTAAATTTAGCAGCGACATTGAGCTTTGATAATCTAATGTGATTCTGCACCCAACACTATGGTCTCCTTCTTGCTTTCTTTGACAAACTATACGTATAAATTGCTAGATGGAAAAGGATTTCCCTCAGGAATAAGTGGACTTGACAAAATATTCGTTAGGTCAGTCGCGTTCTCGACCTACAATCTGGATTTCTATTTCATTGAGGAAATATCTTTTCTCGCGAATGGGGCCACAATTGATACCACAAAGAGGACCAAACTTCCTTCCAGTGTGGAAATTAAGAAATAGAAATAGTCTGTTTAATTTACAGAAAATATCTTTTTGACTTACCGTCTGTTTTGATACCAGGTTTTGACTTGGGTGTCGGTGAGATTTAGGCGAGCCGCCAGCTCCATCCTGTCCTGCACACTCAAATATTTTTGCCGTTCGAAACTGGTCTCGAGCGAACTAAGCTGGTGGTCAGTGAAAGCTGTGCGAGCTTTACGTGGCTTTTTACTGCTCGGTTTGAGGCTCATGTCGCCTGAAGAACCGCCTTCTTGTTTATCTGTAATGAGACCGGGGTTTTCTTAAACGAATAGGATTTAACGAAAGACAATCACACGAAAATGATATTTTGTACACTCTCTAAATTCGGAACACTGGTAACATAGGTACACAGTAAAACGAAAGCAAATCGCCCTGGGTGACAAGGTTAAGTCCAAAGCCAATAAATCATTCTATGGTTTTCAAATTAAACACCGTTTTGGCTAAAGTTCAATCAAAAATGCGAATTGTTCTTTCTGAAGATAAGCCTAAATGAACTGAGGAAATAAAAGCTGAGTCTAATATTGCGTGTTATCACCGTCATTAGTAAACGTTAAGCTAATATAGAAAAACCGGCCTTAATTTTCAGGAATTAATTGTTAATTTAAACACACCTCACAATAGCGAACGAAACGCTTTGGGGTAAATATACATTGAGTTTTGGCAGAAATAAATGACGATATAATTACTTTTATTGTTCTGGCGGAAAAGCGTAGATTTGTCGGGCCTTAATGTGATTTGTACATTTAAAAGCGCAATATAACGGGAGACGAATTGCGTGATGGCCACAGGAAAAACTGCTGCATCCACGTGGCATGCGCGTTCTTCCCGCGAAAAAATAGATACCAATGCCGCCGTTAATTTATTCTTCAAATTTCGATTTTTGTTTTGAATACTTTACCTAAATTCTGTTTATGTCATGTCTTAAAACAAATATCTGCCTTTGTATCATTTAAATATACTATATTTTTTCTATTGGTTGATTCCGTGCGATTTATTTTAGTGACTGACGGTTAAACTTCAGTCACGCCGCACGTTTCATCAACATGCAATTCAAATAAAAAGATCCTCATCATTTTATTTTCACTTCAGATTTGAAAATTTATACTTGTAAAGTATCGTGACCTAATTGTTTTTCAGAACTTTTTATGGGGTGCCTGTAACTATTTGTTTTTAAAAATATCACTTGGCCATAAAATCTTTGCGTGTAATATCAATTGATTTTGAAATTGCAGCTGCCTCCTGTACTTTTATGCACGAAATAATCCCTAAAGACGGAGGCAAAAACGTCCACGTAACGACATTTATGCACCAATTACTTATTGTCTGACAACCAAAAGATAAGAGTTTATGATTAACAGTTAATGATATCGTGTATAATGCAAAGAGTGTAAGAGATCTGTTTATTTTTTCATATTCTTTGCATGTAATTAGTTAAGGAATCCTGGGTACTGGTTTAGCACGTTTTCAACGTCAATTGGATTAAGCCTCTACTCCAGATAGATTGTCGATTACAAGAATGAACTGCAGTTATAAGGTTGATAATTTCCACTTGGAGCCAATAAACCATATGAAGAGCGCATAAATATTTCAGAGTAATATTTTTTCCTTTATTGAGGATCACATTTGTGTATAGTAATTATAGTAAAAGCTCCTTGTGAGTAGTAAACCGTGCCGATGATTTGATATTTTCAAACAACTTTAACAATTAGCCTTTTGCTTGTTTTAAAAGAAGGTAATCAATTATGGCTTATTCATTATGGATAAGGTAATTGTGCGCTTTTGCAGTGTCTGTGACATTGAAGTCACTTCCTGACATATTGGCAAAGAATGAATGTTACTCAAAAACGCTTTATGATACCGACTAAATAACTGTGAATTGGCTAAATATTGAATAAAATGCTGTTCTCTACAAGTAGAAAACAATATCCTGAAACAGACATCAATGTAAAAATTTCGTACCATGCTTCAATGATACATAAATTATCCATATCACTGGGTTGAATACTTAAAAAGAACGGAAACCTATTGTCGATAACTACCAAAAAAGGGTTTTATTCAATAAACAATTCTTTGTTGCAACACATTCTGAATAAATAGCACTTTGTGCTTAATATTTCTAACTTCAGGGACAAAATTAATGGTATCGTTATCGTCAAACATTTGACGGCAACAAAAAGTCGGAACGATGGAGTTGGGAGATAAAGGACGGGCCATCCCTCGCGGCATGACGTGCGAACCGGCGGCGGTGACTTTGAGCTCGGTAAAGCACCGGGACCACCTCCTCCTTACGCTGCTTGCAGGACAAATTCATTTTCCCATCCACCCCGTTGTCCACAACAAAACCTGCCTGTTATGCTTATTATACCAAATTAGTTGCCATTTATTTGGTTTAATCTGACAATGGTTAAAGGGCACACTTTTTCACAGTGATGCGGTATCGTTTAATGTTTACGATTTCCGTCCACATTGATGGCCATTTAGGACCAAAATTAACCTGTCACTAAGCGTTTTTACTACTTTGATCAGCGCTGCACGATGTGTAGCTCAAGGACGGGGATAGGGAACTTTTACACTGTTCTCCAGGTTCAAGAAAAGGTAAATCGGAATAAAAGATGAAGTTTCTAACAGCAAGCACACAGGGTAAATGAAAGCACTGGCAGAACCTTCCTATTATATTTTGCTGTTAAATGTCACAGATAATTCTTTAATTAATTATGAATTATAATTCATAACTAAATCAACATAATGTTGTGTTGTCCACAAAACGGACAAAAAATCTATTTTTCTCATTTGGTGAAAAATCCTCTTGATTTGACTTTGTGGTAGCAAGGTTCCTAATCCAGTCAGTCACCCTCGGGGCAATTTGTAGTTGCTCTTTAGCAAGTTTTGTTCAGTTAATTAGACAACAACAAATAAAGTCTACCCACATGGTGCTGCCTATTTTTTGAAAACGCTTCGGGTCTCTGGGAAATGACAACATCGCGGACTCAATTTGACGGCTAGGTATCTAAAACTCTCCCATTATTTATGCTTACAAATTAAAGGCAAAGTGGCTTTTTAAGTCGGCAAAATACTCTTCAATTCAATGATCAACAGCAGTGATAGTGTCACCGCAGAAGCAAAATGCATTATACGGTATTTTATAACTGTTTTTTTTTCCTGTTATTATTTTACTTCGACAGCGACAATTAATGTGTTAAAAATATCAATTGCCCTCTGCATCTTATTTCCTTTCTATTCATGTTAAGAAAAATAAGATGTAATCCTTAAAACTCGGTTCTGGCATGGGTCTGAATATTCAATGATTTTGAGCTAGGTAAAAAGGAATAAAGTTAATTCAGTAGAGAGTGCTCTGTTCAAGAGAAAGGTAGAACTCAAGTAAACAGCCATAGAATCCCATGGAACGTAATTTAATTATATTTAACAAAGGAAGAGGAAGCAAGTCATTTTCTACTGTTGACAACCTTTAGACCCTATGTCTGTCACACACGTTCCACCCTTATCCCAATTCTAAACTTTGCTGGCAAGGAAAACCAAGTAACAATATGTACCATTCACAGAAATAAGCGTGACATTTAACTTTTCAAACAAAATGAAAGTTAATTTAATTTTGCGCAGTCAAAGAACGGAAAGGCAACATTCATTTCACCTTCTGCATCGTATTTTAAGTCATACTGTATACCATTAGGTATAAACTTAGTTGCACAAAAAACCTAGAAACAATATCACTTGATTTCATTTGTAGGCAAATCAGTTGGAACAATAGATATTTCATCGAGAAATATCATCACGGAATACTTACCTTTTTCTGGAGAGCTTTCGCAGTCAGATTCTTCCACATCTAAGTCACTATCATCATTTTCGTCATCATCTGGGGTTTTTCTCTTTTCGCCGGTGTGAAAGTAGTCTGATCCTGGGCTTACACTGGAGTCTGTGTGAGAACTGTGTCTCCTGTGTGTACTGCAGTCCAGAGTCTCAGATCTTTGTGAGAGGTTTAAACCACCAGATGTGAGTGTTGACTTATTTGATGATTTATCACTACTGCCCAAAATGTCACTGATCATAAACGAGGGCCTGGTCGGTACCAGCACTGGTGTATTGTTCTCTTTGTGATTATTATTGTTGTGGTGAGCTGGTACGAGAAGTCCATTCGGGTGATGATGTGACGAAGAAGGGTGGGGGTGAAGGTGGTGATGTGGAGACGTCATCAACGGTTTCTTGAGGATCAAGTCTCTGTGTGAAGCATCTATTGAAAGCGGTGATGTCGTCCTGTCCAGGGTATGCTTAGATACCGTGTGAGGTATCTGTGGTATCGGTCTGATTGGGGTTGTTGTGGAGTGAATCCTATGGCTGGTCATTTCGCTGCTACTGACACTGCACACTGGACTAGGAGTAGTGTTTACAGGCGATGCACTTCTGCACCTGGCTGGAGATGGGGTGCGCTCCTGCGTTGGTGACAAGGGACTGCTGCTCCGTCCGTTGACGACCACCGGACTGCCTTCTCTACTACCCGCTTTTTTCGCATCCATTTCGGACCACCGCCTATGTGGTCAGATAAGGTTGTTGTCCCAAATTAGTGTCCTACACAGAGGAAAGACTATAACTTGCTGACAACGAATACTTTACAACACACCCGTCGTGTGTCAAGTCTTCACGAAGCGTTTAACTGCGCTTTTGATGGTCGATGGTTTCAACTCTGCTTGTGTTTGTAGACGGAAGGAAAAAACATGAATGATTTCTTGCAGTGAACAATAATGAGAAACAATCAGCATAGGTTGAGTTCTTATAGTCACCGCTTCCAGTCTCCACCCACCTGCAGTGGCCACACCTACTGGGCTTCTTACTTTCCCAGTCTAGCTTGGTTACTGCAAATGGGCTTCCCCACACTCGCATGTCATTTCCTTTCATAAAGAGAGCGATCTTCCACACAAGTCATGCATACCTGACAGTTATCATCAACTAGCTGGCCTTCTATTGGATGAAACGTGACTGGTGAATAGTTGGAATCATAAATATCTGCTGTCATCTTTGTGTCCCCCGACAGCGAGCAACCGAAGCGCATCCAACTAAGTGAACAGAGAATAGCTTCCACGCGTGCACTCTCTTACGGAACACTAGCTGTCGAGATAATTCGCAAATTGTACCATAAAATTTCAGCAGTTGGAAAATGTAATGTAGTGAATAATTTAAACTGCTTGGTAATAATAATTGTCAAAAAGAATAACTTTACAGCCTGCCGTCCTCTGGAAATTAATAAAACACATGAGCTACCATCCATTTGAAGAACCCTAATGTGTGTACATTAACATCATGTCATAAAATACATATGCGAGATTTTCAAATGGAACAAATGGAATTATGACACTTGAATAACTTATGACATAAGTCTATTTTGACTATTTGATACATGTGTAGAGTTTTTGCCTTTCTTACAGAATAATTGACCACAACCTGGTGAATAATTTTTCACAGCTTTAGGACGCAAGTAACATCAACGTGTTGAGAACAAAAATGGGCGCTATTTTCTAACACAGCTACGCAATACTATTATCTACTACAGTGTATTTGTAATTGAAATAATTAAACAACGTTTTTTTCAACCTGGCACCGGTACTTTCACTGCTGGTTCTCAAGACGTGTCAAACCGGTATCCCCCTGTTGATTGCATAACGAATCTTAGAATTAGTTCAGACCTCAAGATGTTGACGTTGACGTTGTCGTATTGTGTTCATCTGTCAAAGCGCGTTTGTGGCTGCGTACTTAAAATACTGTTCCAGATGATTTTGAGGCAGAATCAAACTTGATGATTCCATTTCTCGGAACACATTTTAAGCCAGTTAGTTCCAAATGGTACTTCAAGAATGATCAAATTTACAGACCTAACTTGATAACAAAAAATATGTGCCAAGTCAAATGTAAAAATATCCAAACCAACCTTATTATTTCGTATGAATAACCAATTGAAAAGAAAACTGTCTGGATAAACCTTCATGAAACTTATCAAATAAGTCATTAAAGGGACTGGCTTAGAGTTGGCTTATCATAACAAATTGTGTAAAGCTAACACCTGATGACTCTATTTAATTTGAAATTGAGAGAATGTTTTTTTTGAGTTGTCAACGCAAGGTAGCATCTCCTGGGACCGCAGGTACGGGGACAGAAAGAAAATTAGTCTAGGCAGATGCCGCATTATAATGGTATTAATTTGTGAAGTATCGCTTTACAAAGGCTTAAAGAATTGAATTTATCTGTTCTAAACACGTACTGCTGGGACAGGAATCAACTTTTAATCATGTTTAGATTTCTTTAGAATCTCAAATTAGCAGAGTCCATTGGTAAGAAATAAGCTATGAGACCAAAATGGAAGTCAGTGGAGAGATTAAAATTCAATTTGCCACGATTGTATAGCTTAAGTAAGTGCCATTGAGTAGAGTGGAATAAACTTATTTCGCGGGCTTCCTCGCCCACAGAGAATTTTTGATGAACCCTGACCTTAGCATAAAGAAATAGGCAATGATCTTATTTGTCATTCTCACAGACATATTGCGGAATATCATGGTTTTTGTCAAGGAATTGAATTTTATCATTATGATTGCAACTGTTCACTTTGCAGGCTGTTCTCAAAGGGTTTCCATTTTCCATTGCAACTTTCTCGTTATCTCGTTTATTCAAGCCAGGTACTAAATCCTACCCAAATGTAATTTTCTTAACCCTACGACGGTAATACAAATTCGATTATTGTGGTGTAAATAGATCTAATACACGTCAGGATGAAGTCGATAAAGAGTCATTACTGGAATTACAAAGGATTAAGATGAGAAAGATACGTTAATTAAGTCATAATGCTCTCGCGTCAGTCGCCTCAACTTGGAAACAATATGGCTGCTCGGAAGTTGGGGTCTCCCATAAAAGATGGACTACTTAGCTGGGATCTGTAGCAAAAATCCCACTCTGATGTTTCCATTCCCCTAGTATTGATTGGAAATAGGGGAAATGGAAAGAACATCAAATTGCTCTAACGACCCCAAACAGCTTTATCAATGCGGAACAGCATAGAGTCATGAAGTAGCAGTAAGCCTTCAATGAGGCTTATTGCCTTACCCAGGCAACTGAGAAGGGCATAATGCAGTTTCCGTATCTCAGCTAGAAAACAAGATCCTATGGCTGATACATCATTCAAATCAGCCACACAACATAGGATATTCAGGGACAGCAGTGAAACTGATACGTCCTGTAACTGCCTACAAAGCATTGAGAAATTGCCTCGTTTTAGCCTGCCTTCCTGACTAGAATGAAGAGTTTTTCGCTTCTCCCAATCTTTAAAACTGTCTTCTCTATTCCTTCTCTATCGTCTATCCCAGGAAAAAGAAATCTGGATAAAGTCGGCAAGTCGGTGGAAACTTCAATACCTGGAAAAAATTCTTTCCGTTTCAGATCAAAGTTAGGTTTCAAGTCATTTAGATTTTCCTTCATCATAATATGAAATCTTTGGATCTAACTTATTTATCTAACTTATTTATTTTTTCACATGAAATTCTATCAAAGCAAACTTTCGGTATTAATTTGTTTCAAAAAACTATGCCCGTCACTAGTGAGGACATCTACAACTACATCTACAACTGAAAAAGATACAGAGTATAGAAGTGAAACAACGAAGATCATTTTCTTTTAATACCAAAAAGTCCTCCTGCGTGAAAACGCAAAAGGCATACCGCCCGAGCTGTATCCTGTGCATGGCGTGTCCTGCCAGGGGTTGGGTGGGGAGGAGGGGGTGGGTACCCTGTCCTGGTCCTGGCTGGGTACCCTGTCCTGGTCCTGGATGGGGAGGGGTACCCTGTCCTGGTCCTGGTGAGGGGAGGGGGTACCCTGTCCTGGTCCTGGTCAGGGGGTGGGGGTGGGCATTCTGGCCTGGTCCTGGCTGGTAGGGGGAGGGGTGACCAGGACAGGGTATCACTCTGTTCTTCTGAAGAAAGTGAATACAAAAAAGTTTAAATCCGGGATTGCCATACATCTAGATTGACAAACAAACCCTACTTAGCGCACAACTACGTGGGTCAGGTTATAAATAAGGTGCTAATAATTTAATAATTATTTGGAGGTTTGATATCAGTGTCCTCAGAGAACAGGAAATCAAAATGGACTGACATTTAGCTCGCGTTAAAAATGAAAATTGTGGAAGGTTATAAATCTAAACGTTGTAAAGTCATAATGTTTAGCACAAATCATTGACAGTAAATAATGCAGTTCACAGAATCCCGTTATCAATAAATTATAATCATTACACTTTAATTTGCTTGTTTGTTAACAGTGTACGCCGATATGTCACAGATCATTTGAATCGCACTTTTACATAAATTCGCAGCTACTCCAGAAACTTTGTCGCTTATGTTTTGAAGAGTAGTAATTTAATTACTGAACTAAACAAATCCTGAAATCACAATTCAGGCTGTTGGTATCGTTTCAGTGAATCTCAAAACTGGCAAATGGGGCCATCCTTTTATCATTGATCTAATTATGCAATGAATGGCAGGGGCAGAAACAACTTCATTACGCACTTATGTCACTTAGAAAGCTTATTGGTGGGTAGCTACTTCCAGCTTTAATATGATCATAAGATTAATCACAAATGACATCATAAACTTCTGCACTAATGCAGTTGATCAGCAGTGAATTAGTCACTAAGGAGTTCTCTCAATGTCCATTAATGGCTGTAACCATGCAAATGGCATCTGTTTTCCCTCATCAAAGAGAGGTGTTAAAGAAACGCGTGAAATTTCAACATGCTGTAAAATTTGATTTGCAACTGGGCTTTAGGCCTCAATCTGGTAGTCTTTTAACAATTTATGCGACCAATACCCTTGTCCATTATTTATGTTTCCTGCTGATTATTGAGTTATACCATAATGCATTTAATCCTTTCCATGAATGCTGAAGAAATTTGAATAATGTAGGCTTCGTTGTTCTTCAATTTCGGAACTTCACTGATGAAATAGTATGCAGATGATCTCGTGAGGAAAGAAACTGACGACACAGATCTGACAAATGGAATAGAGCTTTCCCGACCATCGTCAGCGTCATTGTCGCAGGTTACGAATAATTCTGCCACATATTTTCTTCCGAGTAAACATTTTTGAAACCCCAACCTCGGCTAAATTAGCAAGTTGAGTTCATACGGAATCATTGCCCCTTACTTTAGATACAAATACATCAAAATTACATTTTCAAAGTTTATTAAACCTTGACAAATATTCTTTTTGTCCTTTAGGAACAAATGTCACGTTGGAGACAAATCCGACGATGAAAATGCTGCTGTTGCATGCACCCGTTCCACAATCTACGGGCTAATGTTTTGGTAATCAATCCAAATTATCAGATCATCTCCTGTAATTTGTGTACACAAAGCTGAGCTGTAATTTACACTGATGTGTTATTGCGCACATCCATCAAGATTGTGTCCAGTTTATTACTCAAACACCATACAGGGCACTGCCCGCCTGCCTCACAAAGTCTCCTTCACTGTTATTAGATTAGGACAAATTACCAACGTGCACTCAAGAAATTATAGCCTTGCATAGTACTATTAAATTGATTTACACTTAAATAAGAATCGTATCAATTAGAAGAACTTAACACTAAAAATGGAATATAGTGCAAAAAAGAGTCCTCCAAATCAAAGCTGTTGAAATTTATACTCGAATCATTAAGTTGATCAGTTTCAGCAAATTGCAAATTTATGTGCTGGGAGAAATGTGAGTCTTCTCTCCAGTCTAACTGATCGAGGATTCCCTCAATTATACAAAGTTACCAACATTGTTAACAAAGGGAAAAGCAAAACAAATTCAGCACCAAAAGAGCACATGACTTCTTGTGATCTACTCTGATGTTTTCCTGACTGTGCTAACGTGACATTTGGTTTTCAGTCTGAATCATTAAGACCTTTATAAAGGTCATGCTCTATTGATTTTAGAAATGACCCAAGTCCAAAAAGTGAAATGGTGCATGAAACAAAACACAGTTTAAAGATCTCCTAACTAACACGAATACACGAATTAGATATGAGGTTGAAACCAAGGATTACCAAATGTGCCACTGTTTCAAGCAGAAATCATGCAGGGTATCCACTCTTTAATGTTAATGGAATAGTTACATTGCTTAAATGGAATATATCGAAGAACTTTCCTTCTTTATCAATGAGCGGATCAGGTTGTCTGGCCACATGCCTTAAAATAGTCAACGTACCGGAAGGTTCAATATTACACAGGTATTTAATGATCACTTAATTCATTATAATCTTGATTTCTTTCCACTCAAAGGCTTTACGGAGTAGGACCTTTTATGGGCCTGTAACACGCAAAGTGGCAAGAAAGGGAAATTTATCTTTCTGCAGCTACAGGCCATGTCAGATGGCCGGTTCGTTTCAAGGCCTTGCATTATAGGTGTTTACTTCTGTCACGTCTTCTATGCTTTGGATGAAGATGGCAAATTAAGAGAATAGCAGAAAATTAAAAGTATCATTTTGCATGCAAAGGACCAATTGCATGATGAGGTATCAAGATAAGAGTAGGCAAAGCTTGCGTGGCGAGTGCCTCATTGCCCGCCTGGGACAAGCCGGTCTTTTTGTTCAACTATCCATACAAACTAACCTAAAGGATAAATTCAATTTCTCTTAATTTCCCATGTTATTATCGTGCAAAGATATACAGCTTGATTTAAAGTAAATTAAATGTAGCATTTACACCTTCTGGCTTTTCGGTCATAAATGCAATTAAAAAAATATGTCCAAATGGTAGCTTATTTCAGTTTAATAAAACGCTCGACTTGAAATTGTAGTTCACAGTGTTCTTGACAGATTTTTGCGTCATTCTCTTATGGCATGCAGACAAAGGAAAATTGCACGGTTACCTTGAGTAACTAATATTCAATACCAAATGAACATTTATCCTGACATGTTTGAACTTAAATCTTGAATCTGTTGATGGACAGGTGATTTTTGCCAAAAATATTGTTTTATGGTTGGTGAGGTTACGTTTTACTAATTTGAAAAATATCGTGCTAAATGAAACTTGCCTAATGTAGTTTCCAAGATGCAACTGGGCACTTTCAATGATCAAAATAGTTTAATCCATGCAATGAAATGTGAGTGCCAACTACATTAAAACGACAAAAGCCCGACTGGGCCTTATGCCATAGAGACCGGCTACCTGCCTGCAGGATACATGCATGTTCTAGGAACAATTAATTAAAACTTTAATCATCACTTATCAAAAGAGAATGATCACTATTGTATTTAGTCATACAATAGTTACTGTGTTGTTAACTCTTCACAGTTACTGACCCAATCCATGACCTGTCAATTAATTTCCACACAATTCATCTGTTACGCGTTGTAGAATTATATACAGGTTATGTTCTTCCGAATAATATTTTAAAACGCATCAAAATTGACAGTTCGTGAACAAGAAACACCTTCTAGAGTCTTCAGTGACATTGTCCTTTGCTACTGCAATCGGCAGTAAAAGTATGCTGCACCGAAGGTGAACTGCAGCAAAAAGAGGTATTTTGCTTGACAGAAGCCTTGGATGTAGTACTTAAAGAATGAAATAAAGATGTTTAACATGTACCTTTGGGTGCATGCCCATGCTTTCATGATCTTCACTCAGGGTTTAACCAAGACCAAGCCAAGTTGCCATTAAAGAGCTACGACAGCTTACAACTTATCTCGTTAGTCAATCTTTAATCTCAATTATGGTTATGGATGGTCCTAATTCATCATGTTGAAAGTAAACCCTTCTCGTAGACCACAACCGTCTCCACAGCAATCGGTCAACTTTTGTAAAGTAGTGCCGGATTGCGTGAACTCGACAAATTTGAGACAGGTGGCCTTTGACTAAATTACTACTGTCAGCTTTTCAATTCATTTTGTTAGATCCAATCACTTGATGACGGGCGAAAGTTTGCCGATACTTCTGAATCAATTAATTAAAGGATAATTGTTGGCACCCGCTGCAAAGATTGCGAGCGTAAACATATCTTTTAATTACATTTCAGTTTTGTGCAACAATTTAGCCGTTAAAATGGTCTTTCATCTTTTGATCTATTAATTTCGTCGCAACCCTTTCATTCTACCTGAAATAAAAACTATAAAGAACCAGTTACAAATTAGGCTGATGAGGTTACCCGGTGAAATAGTTATTTTCCTCACAATTTACCATTTGGTTTCGATACAAAGTCCCCGTTATTAAGGTTTTCTAGATTTAGTAACTACTCCTCAGTCTTTTGGTGTACTATTACAAAAAATAACGCCGAGACCGAATGTCACCTCTGGTTCGTGGCATCGTTGTGCAAACAAATATTCTCCAATCACTGCATTCTAATGTAGGTGCCCCCTTGTTACATCTGTCGCACTCCCATCGAGATGACTGAGTTGCCTCCAAGGAGCCAGCAATAAATGTGTTCAGAACATAAGGGATCAGATGTATGCGCAACTTAAATTAGTAAGGTGTTATCCTGCTTGAGCTTCACTAACATGGATAAAAAACTTATATATTGGAAAGGAGACTGGAGTCTGGCGCATTTCAGAATATGTATTCTCGATAAATCACCATGCATAATGTATTTCGCGTGTACCATGTCAGCGAACTGTGAAATGTCAAACTAGCACTGACGATTGAGCACAAAATAGTTAAATTTTGTAGTATAATAGGTAATAAACGAGCGGAAAAGGCCTGCCATTTGGACTTTGCATCACTAAATGTTATTCAGCACAACTAATTGTGAAAATTCCATGAAATATGCAGAAAGTTTCATCGGGAGACTGGTAAGCTATTGTGCACTTCACAGTACGATTCGGTACACATTCCAAATAGATCTGGCACTTATTCCCATGATAAAAGACAAATTAATCAGAATAATTAAACAATTATACGTCAATAAAATATTGGTAAAGAGAATTCTATGAAAAAGACTTTTTTATGTCTGAAAGTTTGCACCATTACCTCTGTCAATAGGCACGGTCATCATCAAGAACCTTCCTTGGAAATATTTAGTAATTTCTGCTCAGCAAGGGATCTTGTAAATGTTCGTAAACTGAGGTTAACTAATTGTCATCACAAATACCAAGCTGTACGTAAATGTCATTACCTGATGTAAATAACTCATCTATTCCAATATTCATCGACATGCGTCATGCATTTTGTATTAAAAAATGACTGAGCTTTCGTTATTTCCCACAACAATAGTTAACTGAAAATCAATTCCGAGTTAAATAAATACACTAATCTACGAGTCGAGTACTGTCACTCTTTAGAAAGTAGAGCCAAATTTGTGTTCATCAATTTTGAATTTTCAATCATTCTATGTAAAACATATTGATACAGCAATTGAGCACAACTAACTGGCAATTAAACTCCGAGAATGTTTCGCCCATCAATTATTACAACCAATTCAGTAATGAGACATTAACTACCAAAACAGTCAATACAACTATTTTACCGTTTTATTCATTAACAGCCTCACAGTCAACTTCAATCAAATTTTGTAAATGATTATGAATGAGACCGTAAAATATTAAGTAGCGTACAAATGGGAGTTCAATGGCTGCTTATCCATCCGTCTTCAAATGATAATTATCTTGAAAGGTCATCTGATCATTTACGTTTTCGTCTTCTTTATTATTAATGATTTCTATTTCTTCGCTTTGGTCTGAACGAACACAAGGTGATAATTGTATGTATGTTACGCAAACGACCTTGTCATGTTGTGTTTTCTGAGCAATTAACTGTAGAAATTCAAAGAAAAATCTATCGAAGAAAAATGTCAATTTAAAAAATTGTTAATATCTTTTGTACCAGAAGGAGGCGATTTTCTGAAAAAAAACCGGTTTAGACGCAAAAAGTTTCTTCTTAGGGATTATTTTGATATACAAAACATCTCAATGAAATCTATTGATACCAGATCTAACGCTATGCAAGCCAGGATACATTCAACACAAACCCTTACAGGAGTATGTCTGCTGGACGAAACGATTCCGCCGTCTTCCAAACAAAAGAAAACCCGTGTTTACAAAGCATTAGCGCCCGGATCCGTAGGACGAGGGAAGGTAATGTTTTTAAAGGTGTTTGTCTGTTAACAGGGTGGTGGGGGGAGTACTCTATGGTCTCTGGTGCCAGGTCCCTTTCCTGGTCCCTGGTCCCAGGTCCTTTGGGGGTACCCTGTGGTCCTGTCCAAAGCCCTGTCTGGGGAAGGGGTACCTCAGTCCTGTCACTGGTCATACCCAGGGGGTACCCAAGTCCTGTCGCTGGTCCTGCTGTGCGGTACCCCCAGCCAGGATATGGGTACCCCCTGACAGAAGAGTGAAGTCTTGCTACGCAGCGGGCGGTAACCTCTTGCTGTCACACAGGAGGACTTTCTTGTTACAGGCTACATTCTTCTGTCATTTTACATGCCATTGGTTTTTATTTGTGAAATATGTACCGATGCTGATCTAATTGTGATTGCTAATTAACTATCAGGTTTTATTATATTTCATTTTCTTTACTAATTTACGTTCCTTTTAGAACATTTTAAACAATACAATAACATCAAACAGAATAACAGAATATTCAAGTCCTTTACTACAATACAAAGCACGGTCAAAAGCCTTTTCACATCATTCCACCCCTTTAATCTGGATAAGAAATTACCCACAGCCGAAAAGGCAGACATTTTGTCCCCCGTTCTGATAGGAAATCTATATGTCAAGGGACTGTCGGAAGCAAAGGTTCGCTATTTAATGAGTCTGAGTGGACAGCTTACATTTAGCTGAGGTAATTTTGTACCGTAGAAAGACCACTTTCCGGAGAAAATGCAAGGCTTTTGGTCCTTTACCTTTCCCCCATCAGAGAAATTACAGCCTCCTGCTCAAGGCCCCAAGGCCTGCACCCTGTCAAGATAAATGAAAAATGTATATCCGACTTTGTGATTACGTATTCACAATTAATGGATGCACTTTACTGCGAAGTAGTTGTTTTTACGCTTTGAGGGCTTAGGAACTGCTGACAAATTGTTTCTTTAGCCCAGTTGCGATTTTCTTGCAAATGCATTTCCTAATTCGCTTAGGTTATGATTCACAAGACTGGGCACTGCCTCAACCTGAGGCAGAATTTTGATGGGGTAACTTAGTATAACATGCAATGTTGCAATTGAAGTAGTGTCCTGTCGAACATTTTCTGATCAACGTAATATAAAAGCTGTCAGGCATGAAAAAGCAACAAAATCGGAGCAAACAAAACCGGTCCTCAGATGCGCTTTGCACTCCAAAACCAGTGCCTCATGATAATTTTTTTTAAAATCTGAAGTTTGCAATTTCCTTGACGTGTGCTTGTATTATTGGTATCTTAAACCAGGCATGACGATAACACATAGAAAGCTGTCAGGTATGCGTTAAATAAACCTTTCATCGATCTGTGGTTTTTGGTCGTCAATTAAAAAGGCTTGGATTGGGGCAGTGAGCCCTGAAGCAACGGAGATCATACCCAACTGCCGCGTGCCACCTAATTGAGCTGAAGTGATGTGAAACAAGTCAAAGCAATTACTTTTTAAGTGTCACAGCTCAAATGCGTTGCTATGGAAAGACTGAGAGCAAACGTATTATTTTTATGGAGTTTCTACCCGTGAATCTGGAATAAAAACAAAGGCTTGACAAGGTAAATGAGGTACACGCGTTAACTTCGCAGGTAAAGCCTCTGGTCATTCCGAAATGGCTGCTTACATTAAAATGAAGAGACAAATGCAATTTGCATCAAATTAAATGTTGGTGACTTAAAACCCATTCCTGACATGCCTCTTTATTGCCCCCAGTTAAATGTAATTACATGCTCACACTTGAATTCATAAAAAAATCATTTTACAATATATTTTAGAGTACTAGACAGTAGACTATTACTTGACATCTTCTTCAGTGAACTTGTTCAGTCTGCAGCCTGACCTCGTTATCTTTGTGGTTTGTTTCAACCAATGAACAATTTAAAAATGTCTACAAGAATGTTTGAAAGTAATTTACAACTTACTAATTGCTCAATAAGGTTTCACAATAGAATTTATACAGCGCATATCATGTCGTGATGCATTATAATCGTTCCTTGATATGACAAAGCCTTATCAGTTAGCAAAGGAGTGAGAATAAAACATGAATTGAAGTTTGTATGATGCACTATCATAATTTAATTTTTAATGACTTTAAGTGAAATGAATGGTAATCCATCAACCACCACTGCTGAGATTTATAACTTTAGCCCGCATTTTGAATACAACTGTGATGTTATGCAAGTAATTATGTCATTGCATCCATTTAGACGTAAAGAAAAAAACTTTTCAAGTACACTAAATATGAACGTAGTTATGGTCTTTGTCTTTTAATCTTTCATCTTTTGTCAACAGACATGCGAAACTGATTGAATAAAAGGTTGACTTTTAGCCCCTTTTTAAGCAGTACGGACAGATGTCTTCTCGTCAATGGAGAATTCAATGTAGACTCTGTGCCCGGATTTACTTGTTCACACTTTCGCTTCTGACTATTCACTCAGTTATTATTTGTCTTTCTGTATAATATCCAAAAGTCGTTGGCTGAGATTTAGCGCGCAAATTCTGTAATGGCTTTCAATCATGCAAAGTTAAACAGGTGATGACATTGTCGAAGGAAGGAAGGACACCTGTTTGTTGTTGAAATTTTGCAAATCTTTCTTAAAGACACAAAACATTATTTGTGTAAGATTCAGGCTAATTTATTTCCCTATTTTACATATCTCCTCGTATATCACGCCCAACAGTTCAACACACAAGGAGCTGAAGGAAAAACAATGTAATTTCTCGGCATTAGACAGTTATGCCCTATAAAAATGAAGACTAAAGTCATCCTTTCGCAATAGCGACAATCTATGACGGAGATATCTGTGGACTTATCTGCATTGTGGTGTGTCGGTACTTTCCAGTGTCATTAAAATTCAAAATCGAATTAAGAAATAGCCACTCTTTGAGTAAATACACATTATCTTGAAACTATTACCTTCCCCCATCCTTTTGATGTGGGCAGTAAAAATGAAGCAATTCAGAACAAGGGTTCAAACAGGTCCCCACGCATTATCAATCTTAAAATTGACTTGAGACAACTCTTTCACAGGGTGGAATTTAAGGATTGGAGTGGTGTGTGTGGTGAGGGTGTAGGTAGGATTCCAATTATTGTTCCAGAGTCCAAAATTGGTGGAATTCCGAAGTCCCATATTTTTAATAGGTGGCGGGGGGGGGGGGGGTGAAATTACCCATAATGCATTTTAATTCCAATAGCAAGACATGACAGCTATGAAGAAATTATGTAAAGGTTTGTTCAAAAAGATTTACTGGCATGTTCTGGAGAATGATTACTCTGTCGCATTGTGATCTTCGAAGGATATGGAAAAAATGTTAGACATTAACACTGAAGAGAAAGATT
Organism: Haplosyllis leylae; assembly: GCA_038406175.1. NCBI lineage: Eukaryota > Metazoa > Annelida > Polychaeta > Phyllodocida > Syllidae > Haplosyllis > Haplosyllis leylae. Next base: position 15,961 of record JBCAUG010155288.1, on the reverse strand, counting down.
GATGAGTCTCTAAGTTAACTTTATCAATATTATTCAACGAAGTAAATTGCACTACATTTAATATAGGCTGCTAAATGGCACCCTTATAACAAATGCATTAAGAAACAAGTGGTACAAATCCATTTCAGATCAATGTGTCTTCTATAAAAATTCCAAAGAAATTATCGTACACTGTGGTAGAATGTTTACAGGTCCAAGTTTTGTGAAATATATTTATGCAGCAAAATGTCTGCAGGATGAGCAGTCGGTTCCTTGTCTTAGGATAAAGATATTGGACTGGTATACTGTAGAGAAAACCGTTGCATTTAATAAGAACGGAGCAAAGTAATTTTGAGAAATTGAACAATTTATTTTAACTGAACAACAATCAAAGTAAATGAAAATGTATCAACCAAATCATGAGCTATGTTTCATTTTTACCGACAGCGCGAATTTAAAACAAGTTAGTGAAATAAAATCGAACCGATAGTGCCTCATTGTGCAATAAAAATATTTCTAAAAATCAAAAAAAAAGAATATCCAGAATGAGAAGGGAGGGAGGTACTTCCATCGCAACCTCAAGGAATAGCAAATCACTTAAGTGGCTCGTACATGAGTCGTACACTAGTTATATGTTACCCACACCGTTTCGTATATTTGAGCGCTGTGTATGTGAGCCGTGTACATTTTTTGTATGCGAGTCGGTTACAGAAATTGCAGAGACCAAAAACAGTTCTAGGTTTTTAAGTTTTGATTCAATTTTTAATCCACAGTTTCATGAATTTGAACAGAGGCTGAGAGGGTACAAGGGGCATAGAACTGTACAATTTTGTACATGAGTCAGGTACAGAAATTGCAGATACAATCACAGCTTTAAATCTGTGAGTTTTGATTCAATCTTCAATTCCAGTAGATAAAGTCTGACCTTGATCTATCATGATACGCTTGCATAGCACGATGTATGGGAGCTGTGGTCCCATTTGAGTTATCCCTGTGTGGAGATGCATTCTGTAGAATTCTACAGAGCCATGAGAAAAAAAAATCCAATAGCAAAATTTTATGGCCAGCGGGAATTGAACCCAGGACCTCTGACTTCAATGCCCTGCATGCTGCTGTCTGATCTAATTCCCTGGATGTCTCAGACCTTTAGATCCTCATGTAGTCATGATCTATTAATTCTTTAACTTAGTGACGTTTTGGAATCAATAGAGCCTGAATATGTAAGGATCTAAAGGTCTTGACACTTCCAGCAAATAGGGAATTAGATCAGACAGTAGCATGCAGGGCATTAAAGTCAGAGGCCAAGGGTTCAATTCCCACTGGAGGTAATATTTTGCTACTGGATTTTTTTTTGTTTTCTCATGATTCTGTAGAATCTACAGAATGCATCTCCATTTAGGGAACACTCTATTAGAACTGTATTCAGAAACTACACATGAGTCACTGATGAGGGGTCCCATCACGTGTTAGCACCATGTATAAACATACGTGTGGAAAGTTCTTCTCTATATTCCAATATTACTATGAATGTGATGAAAGATGAATGTGAAGTCGGCTATCCAATCATATACACAGACATTAATTGCATTGCTATTTTATTCATAGACACCCCGACAATGCCTGGAAGAGCAATGCCCGTTGGTCAATTGCGACGCCATATTTCACGTTCATTTCTAGTAATGAACCACAGGCCAAAAATCTCAGCTAAATCGCAACGCGCCACCAATGACTATTTCCTTTTCCGTGTGGTTCCATGTTTCGAGTTGCTCTAGATACCACTGTTTTCGATTCACATTTACGTTCGTCTCAAAAGCTAAGTGTCATGTATATGTTTACTGAAAGAGACACGATTTGATGATGAGGCGTGGAGATAACACTTTGCCGCACATCGCTCACTTTTGAACCATCTGTCCCCTTTTTTCGGCATTATAATATGCTTGCATGCCATCAAATAATTTTCCATCGTGAATTGGTAAGCTTTGATCAAGTTAATGAAGCGGTCTTAATGTTGATGTTAATGTGGAAGCACCAGGTACCAATCATACCTCTTCGAGGCATAGCAGTGAGATTACGGTTCACCTTAATGTGATCTTTCAGAAACTCCCAAATAGAACTTGTGACAACAAATAGATCCAAGATTCATTTTATCTTCCAATTCCCCAGGTCTATATTCAATCAGTTGAGATATGCATAAGTCAGATATTTTAAATCTAATTTCTTGCGAAGATTTTTTTTTCAAACCTTAGTACAAGAGGAGAAACACTAAACCTGGACAATGACACCTTCCAATTATAATATTAAAGTTAACTGTTAGAGAGTAATAAATCTGCCTGAGGGCTTCATTATTTCTCTCATAATTTGTCACTATCTGACAATGGCACTAATTGAAGCGGCATGTGGTAATTAAATTAAATATGCTTCATGAACACTTGGACAGAAACACTATTTTGACTACAATTTCTAAAGTTTACAAATTCTCATTAAGTTTACAATTGTTGGATCACAAAAGAAATCAGATCAATAAAGTGTCCGTTGATTGCTGTTTTATGCCCTTTGTGCGATTTGATTTACCCCCATTGAATTAAATGACTTTGAGGCGTGAAAAGGGCAGGTCTTCCATGTCAAATTTCTTATATCAACCCTCATTAAGAGTAAACCTCCCATAATCAAATGCACTTTCTTTCGCATAGAAATAAAACAGATCTACTATAGCATAAAATTGAAATTATTCAAGCTGCAATACTAGCTATGGTCTCGTTGGAGATGAACTGAAGTTGTTGGATAGGCTGAGTTGAAAATTTGTGCAATGAAAAGCAAGGATGAACTGAGAAGAAGTCAGATGGAAGAATAAACCCTTATTTGACGATGACTTGGACAGGGTTCAAGGTAACCAAAGCATCATCACTCGAGGTGACTGCTTTCCGGTCTATTGTAACTTGCAAGTTTTAAAATGTAAAAAGAAGAATGTAATAATTTCCTGTTGCAGGTAAAATAATAATCGATAGAAATGAAATTTCTCAGATCTGAGATCAGTCAGCAGAAACCAAAGACGTCCGACACACAAAACCGACTGATGATACACGTGTGTCACGGTGAACGGTATATTAAAATTGGTGCTGAGGCACGAACTTTTAAACGTCTACACAGTCGAATATTTTAACACAAAGAACTAATTTTATTTTTGTGTTCGAATGAAAATTCCTGGCGCTGATGTATTGAAATTTAATGGACAATTATTGACCTGCGACGGTGTCTTTTTCTGCCATGCTTAACAGGGTGTGAGAAATACACCATATTTAGCTACTCCCCAAGATTTGTATCAATCAGAATTCATAAATATGCACACCCCTAGTCATAAATGTCAACTGCACATTGTCCGAAATAGACTCCAAAATACCATATTTATGCATAAATGGATTGATGCCATAAAAGAAAATTATTCAACAGTAAGGTAATTTTCTATGACCTACAGAAGCTGAAATCAAGCCATTGTATCAGTTACAGAACAGTGATATAAAACTTGGAAGTGCGTAATACGTGACAAAAGTGCTTAATTCGCATAAATCTATCTTACTGCCCATGTAAAATGTGATTATTGATCATATTTATTCAGCTCATACTCCTTAATCACTAGTATAAAAAGGAGTCAGAGGACATGTTCAATTTAGGGTGGCAACCATGCACAAAATGACGCAGATTTCGGAAGTGTTCTGCACCATTAGAGACATACTGAAAGCTTTTTCACTTTTCGCTGGCTCGCCAACCAAGCCACATTTTCTGCAGGAAATGACTAACATTAAGCTGGGTATAATTTACTTGTAGGGAAGGGTCCTCAATCATACCGAATCATACCAAGCATAGCCTTTAACACCCAGCTAAAATACTCTGCACTTGCGAAATTGTGCGGCACAGGCATGGTAGTGTCAAAAAAGCAGTTTGATTGCCCCTGCTTGTCAAATGACAGTGCAGAGGTTACACAGTGGCCTGCTGAACATTGTGAGTAACATAAGTTTACACCACATGGAAATTAAAGATCCCCTTTCAAAATAGTAAGTTCTAAAAGTTGGAATTTTCAGACGAAAAAATTATGGGGAAATTGAGATTTTTAGATTCCTTGATATCTTAGATTATTTTATTCCCATTTATTTAGGTGACTACTGCCAGATTCTGCTGGATTTAGAAGATGCAAATAATATATTTATGAATAAGAGTATGCTCACGCTTCTAACACACATAAAACATGTATCAGACAGTTTATAGATCGAACTGTTCCAATTCAAATGGAACTACTTCACCCAGAATTATGTGAAATGATCAAGACACAATCGAGTTTTTCCTTAATGGTAGGGTAGTTCATTTAACAAATTTCTTAAATTAATTAAATGGGATTTAAACTAGTGGTAGTAATCAGTCCATTGTGAGCAACAGTGAATTCATATGGCTAGTAAATCAACATTCACTTTTAACATCCATGTTAAGTTCCTGGCCATAGTGAATTCACCATTGCTCATTTGGATTGATAACTACTACAAGTTTGAATTGTATTTAACAAATTTGTTAAATGAACTAACTAACCTTAAGGGAAACTCAATAGGCGGAATTAAAGGTTGTGGGGGGAAAAGGTGGCGGGGAGGATGAGGTGTTCTTGAAATGACAATATACACGGATTATATTCAAACAGAACTCATGACTTGTTGTCTTGGCAGAAAACATAAAAATTTAGTACTTTTTTGGAAAATATTCAATTTCTATATCTATGGTTTAGTGGATAATGACACAATCAACAATTCTGGAAGATATTTTCCTTGTAGAGTCTAATTTGGAAAACATAATGAAAAAACTGTAAAATGGCAACTTTAGGTCATAAGATTTTGGTTATTCCACTATATTTTCTAAAATATGCAAATTTACATAGTAAAGTTTGTTCTGAATTTTCATTGTGTCATTATCTACTGAAACATAGACATAGGAATTGAATATTTCCTTGAAAAAGTACTGAATTTTGACATTTTCTGCCGAGATAACAAGCATGAGTTCCGTTTGAATATAACCCGTGATATAACTGTTTCAGAATACTATTCTCTGCAAAGGTGTCAGAATCAAACAGCAATATTTCTTTAGTTAATGGGTCATTGTTATTCTGGTAGAGTTCCATCAGAGATTAATTTCCTATATTAGTTTCGTAAATGAATCAAATTGTTTAATACGTTTCCTATTTTCCAATGACGGGGTCCTGGCAAAAAAAAAAAAAACACAGATCGTGAAACATCTTACAAAGCGAGGCAATTCTGAAATGAATCCGATGATTATCGCACGTGTATAAACAAGAAAGTCCTCCTGCGTGACCACAAGAGGCATATGCTCCGTGGCATAGCTGTCCTCCTGGAGGTACTCTCATGTCCTGTCTGGGGAGGTGGTGTAGGGTACCCCTGGCCTGTCCCTGTCTAAGGGGCACTCCCTGGCCTTGTCTCAGTATACTCCTGGCGCCCAGCCCTGACCTGGACTAGGGACCTAGACAGGACCTAGAAAGAACCTGACCAGACATGGCCTGGACTGGACCAGGTGGTTGCTGCGGTGGAAGAAGAAGTCGAATCAAACGACACACGGATCTGTGTATTTTACCGAACTATGGGTAGCACTGCAAAAAATTCTTCACTTATTGTCCTCGTGCATTCTGTCCTCTGAAGCAAAAGACAACTCTCACCATATTAATCAGCCGGTAAGATGAAGCATGAAAGCAAGGGAAATTAAAGTGAGTTTGTAGTAATACCGATAGGGCACTAAAAGCTGACTTGGGCCGGAATATGAATGGTAAACAAGGCCAAATACAGTACCTTTGCACGACACGCTCTGTTACAATTCATTAAACTCAATTTCTCTCAATTTAATGTTCATTGGAGCCATAAAGCCGCAAATAAACATTGTCTGAAGCCATTTGCTTTTGAAGCAGGTATTTGTCATTGAGATTGATACGATAATTTCAAAATCCATTTATGAACCTGGGGACTAAAATGCAGTTTGCTCATTTGCAAGTCTATCATGAGGCGGTTTCAATGTCTAAACAGATTGCTTTCAATTTTCTGTTATTTAATTCATTTCAGCTTTTACTTATCGGCCCCCATCGACTTCCGTAGTGCATTTTCCTGTTATTTGCAACAGTAGCCATTAAAAACACCATAGCGATCTATGGGCTTGTCTGCACTCCAGCAAGGAAGCAACCCTAAATGCAAAAAGTGATATGCTTTAATGCCCTTATCAAGCTAGGAATTAAAACTTATTGAATTTATAGACCCGCTTCCTCCCTTGCATCAAAATCTCATTTGGACTTGAATGGAACGGTATCAAGCATTAAGTGTTTGCTTTGGTTAACCAAAACATTCCGTACAATGATACCCTCCTGATCAAAAGACGAGGTAGGCATTGTTGCCAATAATAAAAGTGCTAACTTCACCAAATATTCACTGTGTTATTTTGTTGTGCCTGAAAGAGACCAATGAATGTCAACTACTGTCAAATTTGGCAGATAAAAGTTGCCATAGAATTGATGGAGTATCTGTACACATCTCAACTGCATTTCATTTAGACAATGTGACTTCTAAATCCGTATCATCTAGAACTTATCAAAACATCACCTAACTGACTCTGTATTCACACACCTACAGTTTCATTAACAATTCCACTTATGTTTCATTTGCTATACTTTTAGAATACAAAGAACACCTGAAATAGGATTCGAAGGTTTTTGAATGGATCAAAATTGCACTGATACTTGACAAACATAAAACATTCTGTTTGGCAAATAATTAAATGTATTCACCACTTTTTACCCCCAAATTAAAGCTTTCCCGATTTTCGTTTTGAAGCACAAGTCTATGCATAGACAATATTTAACAGAGAAAAGAAAACCAGATTCGCTCTGCATTTTAAAAATTTATTGGAAAAATGCTGTGGTCCTCGCGGCAAGTTTATATGCAATAAAAAACAACAATACTGTTACAGGTATCTACAGTATACATACATATGGGAAAAAAACTTTCTATGAATGCTGTTAATCTCTATATTGCTCTCCAATACAAATGCGCATATTTCTAGAAAGAGATTGCATTCTTTGCATGCTATCACTTTAGTAAAATATTGCCACTTCCTGATTCTTCAATGCATATTACAAAGAGAAAAATAGTGTATATTGGTTCATTATCAAATAGGAATAAATAGATAGATATTTTGGCATCTGTGTGGAGAATGCTGAAAACAAAGACACGCATTTGGCAACAACTGTACTGTTGCCCTGAAATGAAAACTAAAAATCATATCTCAAGCATTATTTGGGCTTGTGGTGTAAATATATCAATAATCCTTTTCAATTCAATTGTTTCAAAAAAAATTCAGGATATGATTTGAAATCATCGATAGAAAACAAGAATGACAGACATAATGATCTTCGGAATGTTTTCAATTAAAATTCTGAGCTACAAGTTTGATATTTCTCGATCTGATGAGAGATCTGTGTTTCATTCAGCATTTGGCTGATTCATAAACACCGTGTCCGAAGACGCCTTGTCGGCCGATGTTGTCCGACTCATGGTGCTTGTGGGCAGCATTCCTTGCCTTCTCTGTTCTGAAGGTTTGTAGGTGTGGTTTGGCCTGAAATTGAGAAAAAACCTTGTTCAGAAGTTATTTTTATGATTTTCTATTAAATTAAGAAAGTCAGTAGTTTTCTATTTAGTCGAGTCTGACGACGAAATTCGCGCGATCTTTCAGTTAGTGTCATTGGCTTTGGTTAAATAATGATCTATAAGTGTTAGCTGAGAGATTCTGGTCACGGATCCTGAGCTCCAAACAAAATGTGAAAGTCAGGGAGAGGAAGCACATTGATTGCAGTCCAAATTTATGACCAGTTGCCATTAGCTGCATCGATTTAGACCCCGTCAGATGAGCGAGCGAAAAAGCGCACATTTTCCAGGTGACGGCTCAGTGGGTCTCAACGCCCAGACTCGGGAAGATGGTGGAACTTTTCCATTCAGCGGTCCAGGTTAAATGGAAATACTAAATTACAATCCATGATTTAATGGCCCATATAAAATGTATTGCTCTATGTGATTGACATATCAAATTTCTGTTTAGAAACTGTGCTGGACGAGATCAGTTTATCTTTGTGAATGTCGAGTTTTATATTGAGAGGACATCATTTGTTTCCCTGGTGAACCGTCATCCGTGACGACACTTAGAGAGCCGATGCCATCCCTCAATGTGCTTCAATAGCCCACAATGACAGCATTTTCCGCCAAACATCTTCTGAAATTGCAGGCTTTCTTTGACTCTAAACAGGTATTTTCGGTTCAAGATGAATGGGCAGTTTGAACTTGGGGAAAAAATCCATGATAACTCGTGTTTCTGACCTTTATTGTATTTTAGAAATGGACACTTCACAGAAATTGTAACCGATTTGCTTTGAAAATTCTGCATGGAAAGCCATGGACTTCCAGCGATTCGGCTTTAATTTAGCTGCACGATGTAAAAATCTTTTCTGCAGACACAATGACAATGACACAATAAACTTCATATGTGGATTCGATAGATGAATAATACCTTAAAAATGCTTGCTGATCTGTAATACAAAAAGTAAAGTAACCCTGCATAGCGATGGTTCCAATCTCTCATATCAAATGACGTCATGACTTTGCATTCTGAAGTTAAATGTGGTAGAGTTCTGTGCAGAAACATTCACTTTTTCGCCAAACAGACAACCCAATATTTCGATTTTTTGACTCGAGAGATAATTAGACATGTATGTCCGTCTGTCTCTATGTGTCAAATCTGAAGGCGCAATGAAGCAGACACAAAATTAAGGTAAGGCAGGAGATAGTGTCAATGGTTGAGACGAGAGGTGAGGACGCGCACCATGACACATCACAGAAAAGATCACAACACAGATGAATACTAACCAATGACTAAGAAAGCTATAAAACCTGTTCAATGGACGGGTCTCCACTAGTTACAGAAAAATTCAAGAGACTGTACAATCAATCTGGGCTTTTATCAAACAAAAATGTGAGTTGTTTTTCATTTCCTTTCTCTCCTTGTTTGTATTGTTTTGTCCTCCTTCTGCATAAATAAATCAAACACATATTGCACTAATGTGGAGATAAAATAATCCAACCAGGTACAGAGAGCTATTGTTATCTGAGATGTCTAGCCATTCCATTACCTATTACCAACTTACTCCTTATTATTTGGTTTTTGAGTCAATGTATTAATTAATTATTAAAGGTTCTTTTATTGTAATGGGTTGGAAATATTTACATAATCTAGTGAATGCATTAGTACTCCCACTTTCTACCTCAAAAAACGAAGCGAATTACATGGACGTTGCATAAATATTAAACAGATCTCTATTCATTAAGTGCACTAGCCTTGAGAAGTGCTCTATCACGCCAATTTTATCCAGGCAGCTCAGATGGCACTTTTGGATAAAGTTAACACTGTACATTAATGAGCAAATAAATCAGATCCGATTGGATAATCACCATAATATTTTTATTTTAAGTCATTTAATATCGAGAGCTTGCAATCACTGACAATAAATCGGATTGTGCATTGATGATGTTAATTTGTAATAATGCCAGATAAAGAAGTGGCACTTCTGCGTTGAGTGAAATGACGTGTTATGGCGATATCTGAGTACTTTTTTTGCTTTAAATGGAAACTCAACAATGTAAGAACCTTTGTTAATAAAGATTTTTAGGATAGTTCTGGTGTCCGCCCTTGTTCATGGAGACATATGTGGACTTCCTGTCATCAGACTTCGTTCAATTCTGTATGTTCCACATTGTCCAAACGGGAGGATATTTTTACGATCGGGCTGCAGATTAAGGATGCCATACACATCTGCTTTTACGTTTTCTTTACTATTCTTGGGTGGTATAAGCACATTTATTTCTTGAATAATTAATAGGAATATGTTGGCTAAATTAACTCAATAACTTTGATATGGCTCATTTTCCCATTGCTTACCCACACAAGTGCATCAAAATGCTGCAGTTTGAATGGCAATTTAGCTTCACTTTATATTCCCTTGGCGAGAGGCAATCGCCGCTTGTTAGTGATGTATAATTCAACGGAAAACAAGGCGACCAAAGAGGACATGGTGGACGCTATACTCATCAAAAAACCATGGCTTCTTGCTTGCTGTATTACTTGAGAGAATATTCTCATCCAAATGAATCCCAGCTAACCGGAACCTGGACAAAATATTTCTGCGCTTCGGAAGAATTCTATGAGGTTGAAACTTGTTAATTTGATCTCTGCAGAGAACACACAGCTTTCCTTTGGTACATTCAATCGTTGCATTTTGGCGGTGGTCACGCCTTTGGGTGTTGAAATTTGCCTGACTAGTTTCTGGAGACAACAATGATTCTTATTTACACGAACAGGGATACTGCAATACTTAATGACTTTGCACTTAATCCAGTTCAGAGCCTCTATTCTCCTGCTAATTAGAATGGGATTAATTTACAACTTCTGTATGTTGCCCCTTGTCAACAACACACCTAAAATTTGATCTTTAATCTATTGATTGATAGGCAAATGTGCCAAACAGTTCTAATAGCAGCTTCCATGACTGCAATAGCTCAGGGATGCACTATGCATGACAAGTAGCGAAGAATCGGAAGGCTTCTCATTATACCTTCAATCCTCCTGACAGCATTCTTTTATTTAATCACAACTTGTCGTAATTACAAGTTCATCAGAAGATCCATTGTGTTTATCTCGAAGCATTGAGAACAAATTAAATTTGAAATATTAAACACGATTTGGATGGGGTCCAGTGAACTGTACTCTGGAGGGCCATGACTGTTTGTGTAGTCATATCGGGCAGCCTGACCCTTAATCTGTTTAATCATACACAGTTCGGAATACCGTTGAGACTATCTAATGGCGAGTTTACATGTACACAGCATCGCTATTGCAAAGGTGCCTGTTCAGACCTAATTGAGCTTATGCCAAGCAACTGCTGCTTCCAAAAATTAGAAAAACAAAAGTTCAATACGTGTATCAGAGTCTTATCTAGGGGAATGCTTTGTCCGACGAAAAAGGGAATTTCTAGATTTAATAGTGCAGTAGGACCACCAGAATCTCAAGGTTACTTCAAACTCAATTATTATTCATTGAAACTTCATTACAAACACACAATACCTTTCAATCACATCTTAAATTAAAAGTGCAATTGTTCTTGCATAAAATTTGATTGGCAACTTTCGCATATAATTGTGGTGGAAAATTTCCGATAACCGTCTGGCAAATATTTTCTTATCCCCATGACAGTTGCATGAAAAATGGTGCTAAAAGCCATAAGAACAAGGGAAATGTCTCCAAAGATATAAACCCTTGTGGACATATTCCTTAGTGATCAATAGATGATAGCTGAAACTGCCACACTGTAACTACATTCGGTTGCATGCCGATTATGTAACATATCAAGCTTTTTCATGATTGCCTTGAATTGCCTGAGTATATAATTGTCCAGTTTTAGATGCAAGCTCTCCACTGGGAAATCATTTTAACACCTTTAATCAATACTAATCAGGTGGTGCACATGTTATCAAGATATGCTTTTGGAGAATTAGTCACACGCTTAAGGGTGATTACATAAGCTATTAGGAGAAATACCAGTGGACTTTTTAAAATATTAATTTTAAATTTAACCCATTTATTATAGCCAGGAGTAGGAGCTTGCATGATACAGGCTTTCAGATCTAATTGATAATATTTTATTCAGGTTTTCTAAGTTTCTAGAGCCTGGCTTGTGAACTGGGTGATAATTAAACCCGATCCTTTCATGAGGAAAGAAATGTACTGATTGACTGTAATAGGACGAAGAAAAGGATTGCAAAGTTACCATTAACAGTCAAGGAACTCTTTATATTATTAGAAGTGTATTTACAAAAGGTGAAAACACTTCCATAATGTATGGAAAAGTGGTGAGGTGCACTCATAACTAAAAAGTAAGAAAACAATTTCATATGTACCTGATGTGGACCATCCTAGTAAAAATTAAAATGAATCATTCATGTGTAGACATAATCCCGTTATTTTCCCCATTTTTAAATATAAAAACATATAATGTTCAGGTAACGTTTTGCGTTAAATCACACATAAAATGACAATTAATAAAGTACACAAATGACTCAATTGATGCCCCTTAGTTCCCGTTGCTACTTACGTGTTTACTAAATTTTGGCATCTTCCACAGAGGTGCAGGTTCAACTGGGACCTGGTGAATTCTCAGTAACGAAGCTCGCGTCTCGTACACCTTGCCTGGCACCAACTTCTGTAAGATAACAATTCAGCATGAGTAAATCCAGAAATTCTACAAAGTAATTCCATTCACAGTGCTACAGGGCACACCATGTTTACAGCCTTGCAGCGTTTTCTTGCATCTTAACGGAGGAAGAACTTACTGTTCAAAAGTAACTAGATACTCAAATTCGTTGCCACAAAGTAGTTCTGCTTCAAGAAAGGTTTTTCCCTGGACTCAAGGCTAAATTAAAGTTCACGTCTCTACCTTTCCGGTCAGACATCTATTGTTCAATGTCAACTTTGTTTACGGCAACAAAAATATAAATTGCTAAGGAATCAAAATACACCTTAGTTTCTTCTTTTGAGCGTCTATTGGATTCGGTATTCCTCTTTTCTTTAATCCACTGGTCCTGGTATCTATTCTCTAAAAGTTCATGCACAGGCGTAGAAGGCCTGAAACAACAAAACACAGAATATTTAGCAGAGTCTTACAACAGTCAATTAGCAAACTTCCATTGGGATGACATGAAATGGGCAGACATGAAATTCTTCAAATTAATAAAACTAGAACTAGAGGTGAGGTTACACACAGCCGTGCAAAATTTGCCAAGGATGGGGGACACCCCACAAAATACTACAGGTCCGGCACGGCTAATTCGAACACGGTTAATTTGAAGTTCCACTTAATTCGAAATTTTCGCCAACACTTTGCCAGATTCTAATCATTTCATGTTTAAAATGCCTGGTTAATTCGAACATGGTTAATTCGAAGTTCCACTAAATCAAAGCCATTTACATATTATTTAAATCAAAGTACTTGTAATTGGAAGTTTTGTCTAATTCGTAGGTTTAATTTGAAGAATATGTAAATTGAAAACTTTGAATTAGAAGATACATTGTAAATCAAAGGGAATTGATGCTGTTGACACTCATGACATGAATTAATACATTCTATGTTATTTGCAATGCTGTTTCGTCTTGGATCTCTTGACACTCACGACTTGAATTAATACATTCTTTTTTATTTGCCATGCTGTTTCATCTGTACCTCTCGACACTCATGACATGTAAATAAAACTATAAAACAAAGCAATTCTCTTCACATCATATTTATTTACAAGTAAAACCAATCAAAAATGAAAATAGATCTACATGTACTGTAAAATCTTTACAAACTAAAAGATACAATTTACTTGTGTACCTTCTCATGTCTCTGTAACAAGTCCATATTATATGTTGTGAACTCACACAAGCAGCACATGAAGGCTCTTAATGTGTGGACCTGCCTAATGTGGCTTTCCATACCCCTCTTTGTCGACTTTACCACATCACACTGGGGGCACCCATATTTGTAACTTGTCTTCCCCCCTCCCTTTTAACCTGTATTGTTATTGGGGATTCAGGTCTCCCCTCCCAAAGAGGAGTAATTGCCACCTCCCGCTACATTCGCCCTTCCCTTCCCCTCCCTCTTCCATCTTTGTCAATGTTGCTGTCAGTGTTGGTTTGGACATTCTTGTTGGTGTCAGGCTGGCCCGCACACTCCAGAGTAACTGTCGCAGCTCTCCCATCCCTGCCTCTGCAACCACTTTCTCGTACAGGGTCCACCCCTCCGCTATGAGCTTCTTGCCTTCTGCCACCATCTGCTGTCCTGCTTTAACCGTTCTGATTGCTACAATTTTAAATAGTATTATTAAATCCTATGTCGACACTCATGACATGAAATCAATGTACTGTACTGTACATTGCAATGATATAATCGACACTCACAATACTTCACCAATGTACAGTACTGTACCCTTTTGCAGCCTGTCATGCTTCTGACGGTTCATGCTAAATATTTCCTGCACCTCCTGGTCCTCCTGCGATGCCTCCACCTCTGCCTCCACCTCCTGATCCTCCATGACCTCCACACCAGCAATCTTGCCCTGCTCATACCAAGACATGCTGCCACCGTGTTCATCCCTGTTGATCTAAAATACAATTCAAATATACAGTGTATTTGTCAACACTCATGACATGCAATCAATTTAAATGCAATGTACTGTACTGTACACACAACGAGCTGTGTTGACACTCACGACATGTAATCAATTTAAATGCAATGTACTGTACTGTACACACAATGAGCCATGTCAACACTCATGACATGCAATAAATTAAATTCAATGTACTGTACTGTACACATAACAAGCCGTATTTATGTATGTACTTACTGAAACCATGGGAATATCATCTGGCCCTTTGATCTTGATTTCCTGATTCAAGGGGTCGGGCATATCTTGGAAACACTTGAGGAACATCATTGAGGAACCTTGCTGCTTCCTATGGTGTGAGCCCCACCAGGCTGACTTTTGCTGACTCTCTAGCCCACAACATGACATATACAGTAATGCAGTACAGTGTAAATGTAGTAGAAAATGTAATAGAAAATGAACACACACTCTGTCTCAGAATGAAAACTGGAACAGTGCCTTTCCATGCTTGCCCTGGTGGTTTATTGCACATTACTGTATTGTACATCCCCAGGGCAAGTGTGGAAAGGCACTGTTTGAGGTATTCATTCTGAGACAAAGCGTGTGTTCATTTTCTATTACATTTTCTACTACATTTACACTGTATCATGGCAAGAACAAAACAGATGGCCAGGAAGCACACTGGCAAGGTAACAGTGACTGGCAGTGCCAAGAGAGTAAAAACAAGATTGAGAAGGGCACTGCTGGGGTCAGATCCTAGGTGGGGGACAGCGGCCCAGACTTTTACAGAGCCAAAGATGGGGAGGCTCCAACCCCACCCCTGGGATCCTTCCAGATTGGATTACAGACATATGTACATATTGTCATTAGTGTATATAATATCATTGCAATGTACAGTACAGTACATTGATTTCATGTCGTGAGTGTCGACATAGGCTTTAATTGAATATAATTATTTTTCCAGCACAACTGGCATCTGAGGTGTCCAGAGGAAGGCACTACTGGCCAGAGCCAGGAGAGAGAGGACGACAGAGGCCAGGGACACAAGCTCTCAGAGAGATCCAGCGGTACCAGCAGATGGTGAAGCTGTGTATCTCCAAAGTAGCATTTATGTGGTGAGTTTGATGTCATGAGTTTTGAAAGATATGATTCGTATGTACAGTACAGTACACTCGTTAAATTGATTTCAAGTCATGAGTGTTGACATAGGCTTTAATACTATTATTTGGCATTGCAGGTTCGTGAGAGAGATTTCCTTCCAGGAATTTGCCCAGTACCACGGAAACTTGAGGGTGGGGAGACAGCAGGCATCACACTGGGATGCCCCCAACCTGTCTGATGAACTTTTGCGAGGTGGCCTCCAAAACAAGTGTCCACTGTGTTGGGCCCAGAATGCAATTGAGGCCCTGCACCAAGCAGCAGAAGATTACCTTGTAACAATCATGGAGGATGCCAACCTTCTGGCCATCCATGCAAAGAGGGTAACAATCCAGCCCCGGGACATTCAACTTGCCTGACATATCAGGGGAGAAAAGGACTGGGACCTCAAGGAGTACAGTTAATTTGCATGGATGGTCAGAAGGTTGTTTTTTTAAAAATTATTTTACATGTATTTTTATTTTCTTTTAACGTAACAGTGTAGATTGTAAATAAATATGACATGAAGAGAATTGCTTTGTTTTATAGTTTTATTTACATGTCGTGAGTGT
>JBCAUG010155287.1:0-57445 GCA_038406175.1 Haplosyllis leylae | reverse complement strand
GTGTACAGCTTAGAGAGAACTTGTACTTAGGATTGTGTGCTGAGGAAATAAAACTTTTAAAATTGAACAACAACTAGGTTCTTTCTTTTCACACAGATTTATTAAATTTAATTCTGAATAGACTCTGGAATCCGGATATAACAAAGCTGCCAAGTTTGTAAATTTTTTACATTGTGCTTTCAAAATCAGAAAGTAGTTTCTGTCCCAAAATTTCTAGCAATATTGACACAAATGAAATCTACTTAGACACATCAGCAAAGATGTAGAGTCGGTATGGAAACAAAGAGAAAAACATGTGAAACTAATTCGTTTAGCATCTTAGTGTAAGTAAAATTTGTGTTACATACTTGTCCTACACTGGTCAAGGCTTGTACTTCCTTCCTGTGATGTGGTCTGTCCATCTGGACATTGGATACAGGCAACAACATCATCACTGTTACTATAGGTTCCATTAGGACAGGGTCTACATTCCTCAACAGTTGTATTCAAGAAGTTACCAGGACCACAAGCTGAAGTATGAAAAAATCAAATGTTAAATAATGGAATAATCAATATCACCCAGTTCACTATAGGCTCCATAGGGACAGGGTCTACATTCCTCAACAGTTGTATTCCAGTAGTTACCAGGACCACAAGCTGAAGTATGAAAAAAGCAAGTGACAAACACTGCATTGTGTATTGATTTCTAATGCTCACAAGAAATTCGAGACAAGGAAGAAATCTGAACAGTGATACTCTGAGCATTTCAAAATATCAATACAATATTTGTATCAGAACAGATACAATAAAAAGTGTCACCCAGTTCACTATGGGTTCCATAGGGACAGGGGCTACATTCCCCAACAGTTGTATTCCAGAAGTTAGCAGGACCACAAACTGCCAGCAAATTAATGGAAAAACATGAACATTTAGCATGAACTATTGTGAAATGGAGTCCAACTATATCAAACATAGCTCTTTGTATTTCCCACCAATGTCTGACAATCATGTTTTCATAGTCTTCAGTCATGCTTGACTAGTTCATCTAATTAAATGAATCAAATACAAAAAGAAGCACTAGACTGTTTATTGCTTTTCTTGAATCCGCTTCTACCGATGAAAAAGTAATTTGTGAGGGGGCTACCCAATCCATGGATGGGAGGGGTACTTCATCCCTGGCTGTGGGGATACCTCATTCCTGACCAGGGGGTACTCCAACCTGATCTGGCCTGGGGGCTACCCCATCTCTGGCCAGGGGGGTATTCCAACTTGACCCCAGGTTGCCATCCCTGTTAACAGACAGACACCCGTGAAAATATAGCCTGCCATCATACTATGTATGCTGGCAGTAATGAAAACTTGCTTACTTTTCCAGAAATTGGTAACACAGTATGTCAGTATCAGTAACAATTTACTTTCCTTACACTTTGTGGTGCTTCCTTCCTGAGCTCCAAACACAAGGCTGACCACACATTATGTCAGAATCAGAACAACCTCCTTGCACTCTGTGGTGCTTCCTTCCAGAGCACCAAAAACAAGGCTGACCACACAGTATATCAAAATCAGTAACAACTTACTTTCTCTGCACTCTGCGGTGCTTCCTTCCTAAACTCCAAACACAAGGCTAACCACACAGTATGTCAGAATCAGTAGCAACTTACTTTCCTTACACTCTGTGGTGCTTCCTTCCAGAGCACCAAACACAAGGCTGACCACACAGTAATCAGAATCAGTAACAACTTACTTTCCTCACACTCTGTGGTGCTTCCTTCCTGAACTCCAAACACAAGGCTGACAACACAGTATGTCAGATCAACACCAACTTACTTTCTCTGCACTCTGTGGTGCTTCCTTCCAGAGCACTAAAACCCAGGCTGACCACACAGTATATCAGAATCAATAACAACTTACTTTCTCTGCACTCTGTGGTGCTTCCTTCCTAAACTCCAAACACAAGGCTGATCACACAGTATGTCAGAATCAGTAGCAACTTACTTTCTTCACACTCTGTGGCGCTTCCTTCCAGAACTCCAAACACAAGGCTGGCCACACAGTATATCAGTATCACTAACATTGTTACTTTGCTTGATAAGTGAGCATTAATTAATGAAAGGTTGATGGCTTCAGGTTAGTAGACAAGATTAGACTATTGAAATATAAAGTCAAAGCGAATAACTATGTTTTAGCTCAACTGTTATCTCAACATCCATGTTATAGTGATGGATTGCAGTTAAACAACCTGTTGATTGAAATCTGAACAATACAATAACACACCCTTCATGATTCAGTCTTCCCTCAGTGTCCCTTCTGTGATGCTTACATTATTTAAAGTAAATAAATAAAGAGATCTACACAAATAATGTCCCTTCTGTGTTGCTTACATTATTTAAAGTAAATAAATAAAGAGATCTACATATGCTTATATTAATTAAAGTAAATAAATAAAGAGATCTACATATGCTTATATTAATTAAAGTAAATAAATAAAGAGATCTACACAAAGAATATTCTTCTTCTATGTTTGATACGTCTGGTGTTACGGTTATATTAGAGCTGTTCCGTAAACGATAGACATACCAAATAGCTGCAAGTGTGATCGTCTCGGCGTACTGCATAGATAACTCTAATGCATTGGTGAGGTATCTGTACAGTGGTAGTTTATTGTCGTAATTCTAGTGGAAGCTACAGGTTCATCATGCAAGTATAAAATCATGTCGCCCTCAGGCTAACAGAGGGCGCTCGGTGGGTAGGTTACTCAACTGTGACTGTGGTCCACTTCGGTCACTTGATGTGATCGGGATTATGGTTACTCGGTATTTAGATATGTTTTACCCGGGTCGTTTGGTACGCTCCGATTCTGGCTATGACAATGTTGTATGATCAGGATATCTGCTTGAAGTTAGATGAACTAATACTTGCTATCCAGTTTTTTTTCTGGAATTAGTCTATTTCTGCCAAATTCTGGCAGAATCATGCAAGCATTGGCAGAGAGTAGCAAAATAAAAATTTCCCCTAATGGGAATAGAACCCAAAACAACTTAATTATCACTCTAATGCTCTACTGACTGTGCTGGGCAGGTATATGTTGGGCAGAAATTTCTGAACTGAGCTTTGTTCCATGCACCACTTCACATTTCACCCTGTAGGAAGAGCATCCATTTCTGACTGTTTTTGGTGGTGCCAATCAATTCTGATTTGAGTTTACAATGGTAGTCTATGGGAAATAGATATTTGCAAGCATGGGACAAAATTGAAGCTATTTTTCTACAAAATGATATTGCATGAATATACTTCACAATGGATAGATCTGAACTACGTTTTAGTTTTTACAGTATGTCTGGGGATGGCTCAGGTAGTGACAGATTTCCCCCACAGGAAGTAAATAAATAGCTTGTATTTTTTGCCATTTTCAACTTTTTTGTTTACTTCCTGTAGGGAAATATGTGAATATCTGAGCCATCCCCAGTCATACTGTAAAAAATAAAACGTAGTTCGGATCTATCCATTATGAAGTGTATTTCTGCAATGTCATTTTCTAGACAATAGGTCTCAATTTTGCCCCACGCTTGCAAATATCCTTTTCCCATAGGCATTGTAGTAAACTGAAATCAGAACTGATTGGCACCATCGAAAACAGTCAGAAATGGATGTTCTTCCTACATGGTGCATTTGGGACTTCTAGAATCCATAGAGCATCAAAGTGAATCAGGCTGGCAACTAAGTATTCACTTAGTGCATGTTAGTGCGCAGGCAAGAAAGCATGCAAGCGAGACATCCACCCTGGCTTTGAAATCCAGGGCAGACGTTTAGAAAAAAAGTATTCACTTAGTCCAGTCAGTAGAGTCAGTAGAGATGGTCAGGAAGTTCAATCCCTATTGGAGACATATTTCACATTTTGCTCTTCACCATCAATGCTGCCAGGATTCTGCCAGGATTTGGCAGAAACAGACGAATTGCGGAGAAACTGAAATATGTACCCATCATTCAGTGCTAATGCATCTCTGCTGTGAGTTATTCAACATTCTTGTTACTATAACAATGTCTCCATTACGGGGGTCACGTCCTTGTTTGATTTTAGAGAGGCCAGTACTGGGTAAAATACAATAAAAGACGTTGCGTCGTTGACCCAACTGCTGGCACGTAAATGACGTCATGACAACATTCTCGTGTAAACAAATTCCCACCAATGAATGCAGCTTAAAATAGACCTAATTATCATAAACTGCCAAAGGTCTTCCCCAGAAAACTACGCACCCCCTTTGTAATCAATAAGCTGACTCTATCGAGCCAGCAAAAATCTTCCTTTTGTGGTACATCTTAATTTGAACATACTAGTTGCTGGCTCGTTAGAGTCAGCTTATTGATTAATATGAGCTGCCCGGAGGATATGGGGACAGGGTGGAGGGGAGCATTTGGCAGTTTTTAATGGTAATGAGACCCAATTTAAGCTTCAGTCATTGGTGGGAATTTGTTTACACGAAAATGTTGTCATGGCGTCATTTTACGTCACGAGACAGCACTTGGACTACGTACATGACATCGTTGTTTTTTCCTTTCCTTTCTTTGCTACACGGAAGTCCTCCTGGGTGATCACAAGAGGCTACTGCGAATCAAACCCGTGTCCTGTCTGACCAAGTCCTGTCTGGGAGATACTTCCTAGTCCTGCCTGGTGATACCCCACTAGTGCTGTCTGAGGGTAACCCTAGTCATGTCTCGGGCATACCCGCTGTGAACAGAAAGACACCTGTAAAAACATCACCTTCCCTCAATCTGCAGATGCAGGCACCAAGTGATGCTGATGATGTTTATTTGTAACAGGTTAATATAGCTAATAAAGCCTGTGGAGGGCGTCCAGAGTTGTTCTAAGTCTTTACTTGAAGCATTAAATCCATACATATGGTGCACAGTATTAAGTGGTTATAGCAAGTGAGCCACCTCAGCACATGTACTGATCACATACACAACCCCACTAACCAATCAGACACCCCTGCATAATCCACAAGCCAATGAGAGCATCACAAGTCAGAGTGATATTCCTACATAGCCCCCCTGGTCTGTATAGTGTGTGGTTCAATAGAGATTAGAATGGTACCAAACTGAGACAGTAATGCCCAGTGTCTTAAATAATCACCATTTGCATTAAATGGCCTCAGCTCTTGTTGAGTTCCCCCCAGGTGTCTTGGGACTATTTTTGACAGTAACCTTGATATGTTGGTGGTTAAGTAAAGAGTATATAAGCAGGATGTACTCTTATGAAAGAAGGGCCTCCAGAGAACCACCAGACTGTTGAGGTGGCAATAGCAAACAGCAGCTATTTCTCAGGTAAAGGGAGTGGCTTTGCAAGCCCTCCTGCCTAGAGATAGCTGGAAGTATTCTAATTGACTGCTTTGGCCATTTCAAGCATTTTGGCAATACTTTCAGTCTCTTTCGTTGGTATGCATTCCGCTGGGCTGCTCCCCACTGCTTTTCCACTAGATGTTTTGTAAACAGTATGTCATCCATATCTATGTGTCACATGTTGCATACGACATGTTGTATGTGACAGGTGGAATTGCTAAACCTAGGGTAACGACAAGTCGATACCCCTCACATTGATGACTACTTGCACATGGTGTGCGGGCAATTCAAACCTTGCAGGGCTGTTAGCTGCAGTGCAACAGATTTACTAAAATGGGTGCGGCATCACTAGTCACTCAACAAAGTGGCGATGGTCCTCATCCCAGAGTTACTTCAAAACCTTACGCATGGGGCTCTTAGGCCATGTGACAGTTTACAATGGAATTACCTCATGTACGGTGTTCACAAACGATGATGCGCATGACTTGTTGGTAATGACAGATAACTATTCAGCAAATATGACAAACTAATAACTAAAGACAACACAAGATGTTTATTGAAGACTTCAGTGGGGGGCAATGGATCAGCACCCGAGAAGAATGTCGCAACTAGGGTTCTTGGAGGGTTGACAACTCAGCCAAAGTCCAACTCTGACTCTGACAGCCACTTTTATAGGCCTTGGGGGGCATACTACACATGTGCGACAGACACAAAAAGTCGTGTCCATCCCACATCCATAGGGGGAAACAAGTCTCTTCCAACACAGCAGCTCATGTCAGCTGCAAAGACAGGTACCCCTTTCTTGGATCTAGTAGACCGAGTACAAAAAGGTCACTCCGTGACACATGTGTTTCCCTGTAATGTAAGCAATAATTCATGGACTAACATCATATTTTACAGTTTGGCTCATGACAAGCTTGTTGTACACTTTTTAATCATGAGACCATCCTAATTTAGTGATAGTTTTTGAAGATTCCATTAAAATGTATCCGAACTGAAATCTACAAAGAAAACTTTGATATCACATTCTCAAAGCTGTCTAACTTCAGGTTGTTAAGACGCTGATCATTGTCTTGGTAACGTTTATAGGGACATGGTTACCAAATATGCTGTTTTTGATCCTCAGATATCACCACATAGGTAAATTCATAAATAGATATGACAATTTTATTAAATTGGTACTTATCAGTAATTGTAGACATAAACATTTACCATGTGTTTGAATTAAGCCTCTTTTTCTTTGATTCAACAGTGTTTGACTTCATAGATGTGGGACACTCACAATTAGCCACTGATGACGTAATAGCGATCCTAGCACTTCTCACCTTCAATGGCGTTTTCTCTAAATGGAGCAGAACTGTCGCTGAATTCACTGAATTCGTATGGAGTCTTTTTGGAATTTTATACGTTATGAACGAATGACTGTTTCGCAATGACCTCTGTTGAAACTTGCTCATGTGTACACTCTTAGAAAAGGTGTTTTAATGAATGGTGCTGAGGTCGGCACTTTGAGTGCCAATTTCGGCCCCTTACACTCATTGTAGAGTTACAAACATAGGTGCATCTTAAAGAGCAGGTTCTAAGCTTCGATTTGGTGCCTCATATGTCAAAATCGGTTAAGAAATGACTTCAGGAGAGACACATTTCTGCACCCTGACAGAACATCAGCAATTTGGAAAAAATAGCCCTGTGATGGACTGAGGTGGTTTAACTAAAAATAGTCCTATGGCAGGCTGAGGTGGTTTAAGTTATATGTCTGTGTCAAAATTTCAAAAAGATGTCAAATTGTCAAAAAGATGTCAAATGTCAAATAGTCAAACATCGGGACTATGGAGGAGGTTCACAAAAACAAAATGAATTGACATAATGAGGTTCACAGATATTGATGTCAATTTTGACATCTCATATGAAGGTTATCAAAACTGCCCAAAATACTTTTGAGGGTTTTTAGTGACCATCTTATGTGACACATTACTTAAACTACCTCAGCTCATCAGAGGCTGGGGTCAAGGTGGGTTCAAGGGGTACATGTGACATGTACTTACTGCATGAGGTATATGAGCCTGTCCCCATCTAGATTTATGCATTATTATGCCCATGTGCCCCATTACCAATGTGCCCCATTGTCATGTGCACCATCTAGATCTATGCATTATTATGCCCATGTGCACCATCACCCCTGTACACCATCTAGATCTATGCATTATTACACCCATATGCCCCATCACCAGTGTGCCCCATTGCCCATGTTCCAATTACTCCTGTGCACCATCTAGATCTATGCATTATTATGCCTAGGTGCCCCATCACCCATGTGTCCTATTACCCATGTACCCCATTACCCATGTGACCCATGCCCCATGTATCCCATTGCCCCTGTACCCCCATACCCCTGTAACCCATACCACCTCTACCCCATTGACCCTGTATCACATTGCCCATGTGGCCCATACCCCGTGAACTGAAGTCTGTGCTCAACCTCTTATCATGCTCAACCTGATACAGGGTAAAATTAGTAAAAATACCACTTAAAATACCCAGCAGACCTGCTAATTAACATGAATCAGCAATAATAATGATCATCTACAAGCAGTTTCAGAAAGATTGATGCAGTACCAGCCAAGATCCATGTAGAACAAGGATGCATCCATGCACCCATCTTGATCTACTAGGTATTAGCCAAAATCTCTTTGCAACAGCTAGATTTATGGTCAGCAGTAATGCAATGAAAAACAATTCAAATTGCTTGATACTATGGGCTAACAACTGAAAAAGTCACAAATGTGTGCCCCATTTCTGCCATAGTAAAGATTTTCTAATTTTGACATTATATACCCTTAGATTTACCACTTACATCATTTTTGAACTCCCAACCCAAGTACAAGATGTGCAGTGGCTCATTGAAAAAAATTCACACTGTCTCGATCTCAAACTGTAAATTGCAAAATTCTCAAAAGGTGTATAAATAGTGACCCCAGTAGAAGAAAGAGCAATGACTCAGATTAAGACTTATCAAGTTTGGCATTAATTGAATAATTTCATTCAAGTGCATAACCCATAAGAGCTCATGCTATTTGCATTTGAGTGTGACAATGCTTTCAAATATTTCATCAGCATGTTGATTAAATCAGCTTTTGGGTATTTCAGTTTCCACATCTACCCAGAGATGAGGGTTGTCAATGAGGTTCTTGAACACAGGTGATACTTCAGCCAGGTAAAGGATGCTGTCAGTTGAACAATGTTCCATTATTGTATTTCTGGAGGCATAGCCTAAAGTCAAACAGTGTTAAATGTTACTTGCATCAACACCAGATTCTTCTTCAGTGGCACATCAAGTAAGTATGCAGGATAATTTTTCTTTTTTACCATGATGATCTGTATGGTAACTGGCTCTCTGGTTATTCAGCTACTTTACCTTTACCATCATCAATTTCTCCTGGAGTTGGTGTTGGTGTTCATGCTGGTCTTTTCTTCCATTTCTGCAGAGAGCCAGAGTATACAGATGTGCCCTTGCCTACAACTTTCCATTTGCCTTTGTATGGAGCAGTTTGTGAGCATGAACTGCCAGGAAAATCTGTATCTGTTGGCATCCTCTCACATACACTTGCTGTTCTGCCAAATTCCCTATTGGCTCAGTGTTATTGTCATCATCATCTGTCTACACCTGTTAACTCAGGTGTTATGTCTCCTACCAGCATAACAGTGGGTTTCACTGAAAATGTAAATGGGGAGTATTTACATTCTAATAAATACGAGACTGCATTAAAAGAAATACGCATATCAGACATCTCAAATAAGTCATATATCTTTAAAAGGAAGGTACCTAAAATAAAAACCTAACAATATAGACTGTACTTACTGAAGCTGCATTCTCATCCCATAACATTAGTTTGACTTCGGCTGTCTGATCACAGATGCAAATTACTCTTCGTATCACTTCCTTTTTGTAACATCAGTCCTTTGTCCCACAAACACAATCTGGACCTTTTATCACATTGAGATCCAAATCACTGACAACAATCTAACAGTATATTTCATTAAGTGATAAGATAAATGTTGCAGCATTAAGCTGTTTTATTTCAGCAAGCTTAAACAGGGCCCAAATCTTTAGACATCTCCTATGCTATGTGGGTTGTTGCATGAATCACATTGTCATCTTATTTTCTTAAGGTGCTGATTATTTTATTGTATTTGATATTGTATTTAGCAAGGGTAAAAGTTTGATAAGGGTCATACTTACCTTTCACCAAACAGATGCCATTAGCCCACCAGCATTGGTGGTGTGAATTCAAAACATTCTATTGACTGTGTTCTTCATGACAGTTGCAAATTGTCCAGCCTCTGATTTATTCCTGTACGAGATTGTTAGGTTGTTTTTTAATATCCAGAACCGCAATTACCTGGAACCTATTTCACACTATTGCCTTTGAATTTTTAAGGCTTTCCAAGTAGATCTAGAATCTAAATAGACAATAAAAGATGACAACAGTTCATAAAATCACTTTAAAAGTTAAAGATAACATAACAATAACAAAATAAATGACAAATAACAATTGTTTGTTTGGTCTGTGGGAGAAAATATTGACCAAGATAAGACATGGACATTTTTTACATTATTATGAATATTATTTTCTATATCTTTACTACCATCCTACCAAAGACAAATGTAATGCAATGAAGAATGTCGGAGGTGGTTTCGATGTTGCACAGCAACTTAATCGAGCCCTTTGCATGCAAGAGGCTGGCAGCTTTGGCAAAAACAGTTAAGCTTCTCCTTCAACTAAGCGCTCGGGCAAGGTAACAGTTCAAACAGACTGAGTTAATATTTAAAGAATAACAAAGAGGCAACTTCTAAAGAGCAACTCCAAGTCAGAGACCTCATCTCCCGGGCTGTCCAGAGGACTCTTAGGCGTCTCAGTGCGTTGAGACCAAGGTAGAATGTGAAATTCACCATTTATCCAACCCTATGTGACCTTTCCACCACCCTGTCGAGTCACCAGAGATGACGCAGCCTGACCTGAGAGATGTGTCCTTTCATTGTCAACTACATTAGAATGGCTCTTCAATGCAAGCACCAGGAGAGTCAGTCATTAAGTGCCTATTAAATGTAAATGCGAGAGTTTGTTGTAAATTTGTTGCGAGAAAGATATTGCTGGACGTTCTGTGGTAAACTAAGGAAATAACTTGTCCGGGTTTAAATCAAAGTAGTTCATAATTATGTTTCTTATTTTTTCCCACAAGTTTTAAAATATCTAACATCAAACTCCTTGCAGATGATTTATGTCAAAACTAACACAGTTGGATAGTTCTTTTCCTTTGTGTCTTCTATGGGACAAGAAGCGTACGCATTCATGCATTCTTTACAGGCAGATTCAATATTTACCATTCTCAAGCAGACTTTCAGGTTGGAAATCAAGTTCCTGTATTCCTCACTATTTTTGAACATTGTTTGAGTGCAAACCATGTGGAGATGGCTCATTCTCATTCTCATGATGCCATTGGTAATGCTCGTGTTCTGTTGAAGGGAACAGGCTGTACAGAAGCAAGCACCCAACTTAAGTCATTCAGTCATAATCCAGCCGTCCAATCCAGGGTACCCTTAGATCTGTCCGTTGAAAAGATAAGTCCATCAAAGAAGAAAACCCACTTGGTTGTTATCTGAAGATTCTTTAAATATTCTAATCAGCCAGGGTAACTCCCTCCGATGAAGTGGCACACAGTACTGCAGTTTGACACATTTAATGCAACAATATTAGGGTGTGTTTTTCACAGATTCGAATGATATATGTCTACAACTAGCTAAACTGAGACAAAGCAGGTTTTGCATCCATCAAAACATTCTGCACAGTAAGACCACACATCCTTTGCTTTGCGAGGAGTTGATGTCCTTTCATTTATGGTAAATGTAGTAAATGCAGTAGACCGTTGTCTATGTCATCCCAGTCTATTCCCACGTTGGTTCACATTCCCTTATCCTAGCATTTTAGAGTAATGATAATATAACATTAGTTCATTTTGAAAATACTTACATCTTTTCTCAGACATAACATCGAGATTACGATCTATGTATTCAGCCCAGAAAGTACTTATCCCTGCTCTATATTTGTAAAATCTATGCATTTCATGGATCTAAAGTGGCAATCACAGGGTTGGAAAACTTGGGTCATTTTGTCATGAAGTACATCCTGAACTTGTTAAAACTGTGGCATTTTTTCAATTTGAAGTTTTTTTTGGATTGGTGTTCTTGGTAAAGGACATTTGGGGTAATACTGCTTCTGGTGGTCACCTCATCATCCACATGTTGTAAGGATCTTAGGCTCTGTCCCTTTGAAATCACAGTGCAGAGGTTCCCTCACGTCTGGACAATGAAATAAATATTATGGGTTTATACTCATCACGCAACCCATTGTAGAACGCTTCCTGAGTGGTTCTTTCCAACTCCAGTTCATTCAGCCAGCTAGGGTATTTGTCCTGGATAGCCACTTACAACCTCACCAGGCGTTGGTAGTATTCCTGGGCCATTTCCTTATGTTGCTGTTGGATGCTACACATTTCCGACTGGAGGTGCACATACGAGACCGAACGCCCGTAAGTCTTGTCTAATGCCATCAGGATGGCATTGAGATTGCCCTTGCAGACCTTGTTGGCCAGCCTAGCCAAATCTTTCGGCAGACCCTCTAGAGACTGGAGAACCAGACTCTTGACTCGTTCAATGGGCAATTTCTCCTCAATTAGTTTGTCCCCAGTGTTCCTCCAATCTGTATATGCCGTGGCCCCTTCCTTCTGACTATTCTTGAACAGGGGAAAGGTAGCACCCTTGTAGTGCCGGTCTCGCATGCATTTCCTCTCCCGGCGCTCTCGTAAGTAAGCATATAAAAAGTAAAAAATAGAAAAATAAAATATAATAAATAACTGAATACGTTATTAAAAATAAAATAAGATAAATGACATAAGTTCACAAGATTAATGTTCACAATGTCCAGATCATTTCTTGAGTAAATAATTTTACCTCATATGTGTTGACTTGTGGCAAATACTGCTCTAAATAAATACAACTGGTCCAACACTACGAATTCTTGATATTCAGTTTGTGTTGCAATTTATAAAATAGATCTTCTTTCCCTTACCCTTATTGTATATTTTTTTCTGTTATAACATATGTCAGTCTTGTTTCTGTGCAGGTCCCCCCAGAAGCAATCAGTGTTTCACAATTATTCATTCATGCAGTTCAAATTCAGTTATTAGTTGGGAATTTTCTGGCATATTATTGTTTCCACAGGTAGTGGTCAGTAAACCATGGTATTGCAATACTTTCACGAAAAGATTCATGGGGTTTTAATGCAAATAGATAGAATGTGGCAATGGATAGTGTTCCCACCAAATTTTATGCTGTTTATTTTTTAAACAAAGCAGTCACTTCTGAATCAAGAAGAACTCTGGAGAAAATTTGGAGCCGGGTGGTCTGAATTTATCAACACAAAAACACACAACTGTAAGTATTTACTTACAATGCAATGATAAATTTTTGGCAATAGCCTTGACCTTTAATTTTCTTATTAATGCTCAGAAAATTTGCAGGTCTTGATCAAATAAATACAATAACAATGTAATAACAATGGTTTATAAAAACTAACAATATATTTTAGCGCACAAGTATTTACACTCCATGTTGGAAGAATTTAGTACTCTGTATGAGTGGCCGGATGAATAACTAATTGAGAAGAACTAATTTTACTTTGTTCCCATTAGGGTGTGAGCCCCACAAAGGTTCGAGAGTGATTGTTCAAAACAATATTGTACAATTCATAGTGCACGGATTATGGTCGGGAGAAATGACTAAACCTCTCGGAACAATTTTTGATAAACAACATTGGATAAAGTGTGTAGGGTTAGGTATATTGTAACATATTTTTAATTTACCACGTATCCCATGGTGTTGTAGCTGGCAACCTGTTGCACTGAGTAAAATATTGTTGACTACACTGCTCACACGATAGTCAAACCACAAAGAGCTCTCATTGTGGTGGCAAACTGGCTGAAATGCTTTATTGAACAGTCTATTAATTACATGATGCATGAATTATTTACTCCAGTGTCTATTTGGTTGTTGACCTTGAATCTGACCTTGAAAACTTCCAGGTCAGTCTTGTGAATGACCTTGAAAAGTCATTTTGCATACGTTATGATTTACAGGTTAATCCACTGGAGTGTCTTTGCTTTAGTACAATAATAATTAAGTTGTAGCTTTGCTAGTTGATGTCCTTTGATAATTGCTTAATATGCTAAATTCTTTTTCAGATCCGATGCCAACTGGGTGCCTGTCTGCAGGCTGGCACCAAGCGCCAATTTAGCATAGAGAGGAATTGAGAAAGTGTTGCTGCTATTGCAGATCCATGGCTTTATTTTCTGTTAACTTTATATATTAAAGTCATTTAGAACATTTGACAACTTGTAAGGAAAGTGGTGAGCTAATTATTTGATTAAATGTGGTACCGGTAAACTCTTAACAAATAACAATTCAATGTATTCAACAAAACACTGAATGCAGAACAATGTATATTTATGAGCATGTGAGACTGTTGACTGAAAAATTCTACCCATCGTATAATGACCGGTAATATTGCTTCCGTGTGCTTTGCTTCACATGATAATATTGCTTCCGTGTGCTTTGCTTCACATGATGATGGGTTTTGTATTTAATGTTTGTAATAAATTAGTCTTTGAGTTAATTGCATGAATTTTTTCTTCCTTACAATAAGCACTGAATGCCTTTTTGCATTTTGCATGAATTCATTCATGACTTGACTATGGGTTTACTCGTTCCTTAGTCTAACAATTCATATGTCCTGCTGATATTGTAAGCAATCAGCACCAATACTTTTGAGTTCCTTACAGCCCTCGTATTGACAACATGAAATGGGTCATTGAATACTGCCATTACATTACGACTTTGTAGTATATTTGCCATATTATTACGTAGCCCCAATGCATACATAAATTACAACTTATAATATATAGTTATACAATGATATACATCTATTCTTAGTATGAAGTAACAGCGGAACTTTCGTTTCGGTTTCTATAACAGTAACACAACAAATTAATGTGAAACAATTTTGAGGTTGGACCCTTCCTAAATAGTGTTGGAGGTTCGTAGGAGGGTGTGGACGAACTGTTCTAGTTCAGTATAGAAATGGTGATTACCCGCCTGCTCAGGTGAGTTGGGGTCCCGTGTTTTATACTCCATTTTGAAGTTAGTGTGAAAGGACTCATGTGATATTTGATTGAGTTCCCTGTCAGGTTGGTCCAGATCTGCTGCACAAACATGCATTAAGATAAATTCTGGTAGTGTTTCAAGCTCAAGAATGGTATTCTTGACTGCTTGGAAAGTGTGCTCAATTTTGTTTTGCCCTGTGGTAAAATAGCGGAATTTAGGTATTGCGTGACCAGTCTTAGGTATGCAAGTGTGGTTTTTCCTGATGTAGTCACCCACCCATCGTAGTAATGAATCCCTGAATATCCAAATTTTGGCCACCTTGGTTTCTGCAATATTTAAAAATTTGTTGTTTAATATTCAGGTTGCAATTATATATCTGAGTATATAAAAATGTGGGTTTTTCGTCATTTATTTGTAATAAATCAGGGAAGGTAAAGAGTTCTTCAAGTGGGCCAGGTGGGCTAGAGCAGGTGGGTAGTTCCAATAGTGTGTTTTGCTGTGTCATGTCTGGTACATGTGGTAAAGTAAAAGTTGTAGTTGTAGCTGTGTTACTGTCCTGTTCTGCAATTTTCAATTTCATAGATACCGAAGATGTTATGGTGTAGTACTTTTCGTTCATTGTTACAGTGACAATGTCTTTATCTAAGAGGATGGTGTGGGAGTATTGCTCTACTTCCACATGTTGGTTTTCAGCAGCTTGAGTTTCCGCCAGAGAGTCTGGTTCATACTGTGTGTGGACATCAGAGGTGAGTAAGGAGTCGGTCATAGTTGTTGCATTGTATTTGATAACTAATTTATCATATGTCATAGTTTGTTTATGAAGTGTATGCGGTCAAACTGATGGTGTAATTATGTTAACCTGAATGTCATCTTGGTCAGTTTGTAGGTTTACTGAGGTGGATTTGTCAGCAGTTTGGTCAGGTGGTTTGAGTGATTGGGTTGTGGTGGTTTTTGTAGTGGTATGTTTTACATCAGTAGCTGTCAATTTCTCCTTCATGTTAGGTTGTGAAGCATAAACATTTCGTTGCGCTGTGCCAAGTTTTAGGTCAGTCATGGTAACTTTAGAGTAGTGAGTGTGCGTTATGACACCAGTCTTTATGTTGATACCTTGACCGCTATAATAAGCCAGTATGTCCGGTCGCTTGTTGGTTAATTGTTGAGTCGGTTCTTTAAATTGACTGTCATCACATATGTATTTTAGGTATGTGTCAGTAGACCATCAACCTCTGGCGGCTATTTCTTAGTCCGATTTTTGAAGATGTGCCAACCTCATCACGCCCCCAGAGTGGAAAGAATGTGTTGCGTAGATGTGGTTGGGTAAATGGTTGCCCTTGCATAACATCTCGATACGCTGTGAAAATTGATGTGATGTGATGGGGTCTCCATTCAATTGAATGAATAGACCCGTGGCCCTGTGTAGGTGGCCAGACTTGTAAGTATGTGAGCATTGCTGAGTATGGGTCGTAGCACAGGGAGGTTTCTGATTCAATGAAGGTGATTTGAATTTCCTTATGTTTTGCAGTTTTGGCATTGTGGATGTGGAAATTGATAGAGTGATCTTTCGGGAATTTGAATACATCATTCACACTTACTTTGGGTGGGTTGCCTAATTTTGATACACAGATTTTGCCCCTTCTCAGCAATGCATGGAAAGCAACTGTGAACATAGCTGTGTATAGTTTCTTGTCATACTGTGTGTATTTACTAGAGTAATGTACCTGGTCACAGAGTTGGTCCAGAATGGTGATAGTGAATGGTCACCAGTCGCCAGTCACCATTTCCAGTTGTTTTACCATAAATATGGTCCAAACCTTTGAAGAAATGTTTGATGGGTTGACTATGTGCATAGTCATATTTATTTAATGTGCACAACTTCCTTTTGAAGTTATTGGTCAAATTCAGAATAATGGATTGTTCAAGATCTTGATCCTCTAGGTTGTTGTCTTTGATAAATTTCATTAACCATCCCCATTTCACTTTCATTTGTGCCACAGTACATTCGCCATAAGCTACAGATGCAATCGCTCTAGCATTGCCAGTGAGATGGGCCAAAGATTTGTGGGAAGAGGATTTGGGTTTTCTTTTGCCATCAGTGCCAGGTTTTGGAATTTCCTTCACTGCAAATGAGAAATGTCATTGGCTATGGAATTTTTATAACCTTCCAAATAAATGCAACTTAAGTCTATGTTAGTTTCAGACAGTGCATGACAATGAAACACACCAGTGCCATGCAGTGTCGGTTCTTGGATGTCTGGTTTGAGATCATAGTTCTATTTTCATGTTTGTAAGTGAATTGCCCCACATGTACATGGCAATGGCTATGGGGAAGATTTCAAATAAGGCAATACTTGGTTGTTCATTGAGGAATTCATAGGGCCACTGGCCAAAAGTCCACTCATTTCTGAAAAAGCAGCCAAAACCATTGCCATACGCTGCTGAACTGTCAGTATATAATTTTAAGGTGTGAGCTGTCTCCATGTACATGGGTGGAAAAGGTCTGTTGTAAGTGAAATCTGAGAGGAATTGAATCCAGGCGTGCAAATCAGCTTTTAGTGGTGCCAGTACGTTTACATGGTGGTGTGGGTTCTTGTCAGTGATTGTGTCATAGACTCGACGTAGGAAAGCACGGCCCGGTCTCACTACTCTTGTTATGAAGTTGAGTAGTCCAGCCAGTGATTCAATTTCTCTCACATAGACAGATTTGCAACATATTATGTATTTAATTTTGGTCATGGTGTCTTGGACTACAGTATCCAGACCAGTCCCTAGGAATACAAGGTACTGGGTTGGACCTTCTGTTTTATCCTCTGAAATTGGGAAATTCAGTTGACTGCATGTCTCTCAAGTGTTGCCATTGCCATTTTTGTTTGTGACAGAATAAGTTGTCATCTAAGTAGTGGCAAAGGTAATTTTGGATCAATTGTTGAACGTACTAATCTAAAAAACTGGAAAAGAGCTCAAAAATGGCACAAGACAAGGCTGCCCCAAATGGTAAGCAAGTGTTGACCCAGTACCAGTTATCCACTATAAAACCTAAAATTTCTAATGTGTCACATGACATAGCTACCTGATGAAAGGCAGAATCCAGGTCTGCTTTCGAAAGCCTGCAGTAGTGGCCTTGTCATGTCACCATTGCAATAGCATAATCAAAAGATTTATATTTCACTGTTGATTTTGTTTTCAGTATGTAAGTGTTCACGGAATCACCATGGGGCTCAAAAGGTCCATAACCATTCTATGTTTTCCCAGGTTGCCTTTTTTAGGAATGAGTCCCAGTGGCAAGCACTGGAGGAATGTCAGGGGGGGGGGTATTGGTAGGGACCCATGAGTTGGCCAGCCTGATGTTCTTTGAGCACTTTTTGCTGGAGTACCTCAGGTAGTTCATGGGCTGATTTTAGATTTTTGCAGTCATGTCTACATCATGGTCCCTTGTAACCCAGATCAAAACCATAAGTAAAACCCTGTATTAAAGTACAAGCTGCCATTCTATCAGGATAGTTAGTTAGAAAGCGTTGCAGTATGTTCACTCCAACTGGTGTTTGTGGTGCATATTCCGTGAAGTCTACAGGAAGTTTTAAAGTCAGTGTGTTAGTAAGAACAGGTGACAACAATCTATGTATGTTTATCCCTGTACCAAAATTCATTCCCATAAGTGATATAGGTGCATAATGAAATAAATATATAGTGCTGTATATACAGTAGCAATCAATCGAACTTACTTTGAATATAAGTGGATGCCTGAGATTGATAGGAATAAATAAACAGTGTATGACACTTGCTTGCAGATTACAGTTTTGTATCGGATGTTGTTTGGTTAACAATGGTAGGTATGTTTTCCAATGGTTTTTGTGGACATGGAAATTTTTTACAACTGCTGGCCCCATGTGACCCATAAGCTCTGCAATTGTCACAGTGATGTGAGAATTTGCAGTTCTTACCAAAGTGACAATGTCCATGATTTTCATTGTAATTTCTGCAATTACATTTTTGTTTTTTTTTGTAGTTGTCATTTGACTTTTGGTGTCAGTACCAAGCTCATGAGTGCGTCAGCCTGATTTGTTATCTTGAATGGATTGAGGACCCTCTCTTGGAACAATTCAAGGTCAAGTTTCCCCCAGTTTAATGACGGTGAGTCTTGAATACGTTGTCTGAAAGCTTTGTCAAAATCATATACCAGATGCCATTCATAGCTGGTGACAGCATTTTGAATTTTGAGCATATATTGCAGTAATTCTGGTCCTCTGTTTGGATAATGCATCATGAGGACTAGGGTGTGCATGGTGAAGGTTTGATACCAAGTGATCCAGGAATCTATGTTATGAACTTGCAGTACATTTTCTACTTTAAGCTTATTGTCAGACCTGGCCATTACTTTGAGGTTCACTGTGTAACGTCCTGGTGGTAACAGTGTTGTTAAATCAATACAGTGAAATGACTAAATCTTTTCTCTAATAGTACTAGGTATATGAGAAAAAGTTGAAATTGTACCACATTCAATATCTTGCTGCTCTCTGATTTCTGCTGGTGTCATTATATGTGGTGTGGGTACTGCACCTGGTGGGATGGAATCCGGATTGCCTCCTCTGAGAGAAACTTTCTTCAGCATCGCTATAAGTTTGCCTTGTTGTGACGACAGCGAATCAATTTGTTGTTGAGACTTATGCTGTTGAATGTCCCACAGGGAGTGCTGTTTTTCAAGTAGTTCATGTTGCTTTGCATTCTGTTTCTCTAGTAGGTCCACTTGCTGTCAGAGTTCTCTTTGATGTGCAGCCTCAGCTGAGTCTGTTGCACCCAGGTTATAGTCCTGTGTAGAAGTGGAGTATGAGAGTGGTTGTGTGGTGTCTGATGTGGAGCGAAACTTCTCCAGAAGAGGGTTGGACTGCATAATGGTATGTCCTGTTAGGCCCATCTCGGGTCTGAGTTTCATAGCGGGAGGTGAGCATTTGCCAGGTTTATCCCCAGTCGGAGTAATCCGTCTCTAGTAATTAATTGAAGTTATTAATTAGTTGACAATTGAATATAATCTCATGTGATAACAATTACGTTTGCTTTATAGCGTGTTGGTCGCAGTGTAATAATTATTGAGATTGCGTCCCAAACTCGTCGTTTAGATCTACTATCCAGATGAAAATCTGGGCAGGAATTGCAAGTATTATTAAGTTGCCTTATTTTGAACATAATATGTTAGTTACCCATACAAATTTGGTATCTGCAGTGTCTCTTTGGGTAATGAGTATTGAATACTTAACTTAGAGATTGCTTAGACATAAGATGTCATCATTTTTGGTGGATGAAAAATTTTCTTTTTCTTTAGACCTGTTCACATCAGCGTTCCAGCCAGAGTTCGGCTTGATTCGACTCTTCTCTGCTCTGCCTTCATCTGGCATGTGGTCTACACCACTGGCAACATACTTGCATTTTCTTCTGGGGGTATGCTGTTTGTTGTAGTAATCCCACTGTACTTTAGGCAAGATACCTGACCAAAATTATTCGCTGGTAGATGTCAGCATTTTGTAAGAAGGGTTTCCACTCCTGCAGTTCCCATAGAATATCATTGAATATATTGGACTTTAATATTTGGTCTGTCTTATTTTCTGGGTCGGTCATTCATCCCACAATGGATCAATATAAAATTGGTCATTCAGAAACAAGTACCACCATCAATACAATTGGAGAAATTGAATTGGAAACCATTGATTTTTCTCCATTTAACATGGAATATTACCCAAACAGAATGTTACCAGGCAAAACCGGAACGCCTGGGAAACGGTAAAATTCTTGTTCAATGGAATTTTATATGATCTCGAATAAAAGTTGGTCACAAATAACAAGAAAACTTAATCTACCTTTACACTTTTCACTCGGTGATATATTTTTGTTGCTTTTTTTTATCTTTCCTCCCTTTTTAATGATGTCCTAGCTCTTGATTATTTCAAACCCTAGAGCATTCGTCACCAAAGAAGTCTTTTTCCAGGTTTTCGTATTCTTGAGAGATCTGGATGTTTTCTCGAGTTACCTTATCCAAAGCCTATCCAAATGGTGCAGGGGAGCCTTTGGCACTTTTATGATAATTAGGCATAGTTTTTGTGTATTGTGATTGGTTGGAATTTAGCATTTAGAATGGGATGAGGGGGATCAACCAATCAGGAAAAGGTGTTTAGTGGCGCATAGTGGTGCATACGGACGAGATACGTATATTTAAGAATTTTAATGATACAATATAATATAATTTAATAAATTCTTTCATCGATAAAGCAACAACAATCCAATACCATTTCTGTCCTGACTTTGAAATCGCACACACTTTTTACATTACAATATATTAAATTTTTTAATTCTTTCAGTGATAAAGCGACAACAATCCAATACCATTTCTGTCCTGACTCTGAAATAGCACACACTTTATTAAATAGTTATATTTCATTTTTGTACATTACAATATATTAAATTTTTACCAACATATATTACAATTTTTGACATTATATATTAGATAACAAAGGTACCTTATATTACAATAAATTAAATAATAAATAATATTCTTGAATCACTTTCGAGTGGGGTTTGTAGCCAAAGGACGACCAAAGTCATGATTGACTGTGCTTAAGCTGGTTGCCCTGTAATACAATTTTAAACCAACATATTCACAACATATGTAAAACCATTCTTATTTCAAATAAACATTTTGTTTTCGTTTCACCCTTTCATGACGATAATAGTATGTTTCACCCTTTCATGTTTTTGTTCTAAGAAGTAGCTGGTTTCGTCTTTTCATGAATTTAGGCTGAGTCACAGTACAAGGACACTGTTCACAGTGTTTATGAAATACATTTAAAATATCGTTGGCAAGAAACTATTCATTAACTGTATTAATTATATAACTATATTTTAAACTTTTTAGATTTGAATATATTAAATGTTTAACAAGATATATTACAAATTAAACAGGGACATGGATCGGGTTTCATCTTAAAGAAATTGGCTTTTTTGAGGAGAATAAGTTGTACTCAAAATTTATAAAATTAAATGAAATTTCCTTGTAACTTCTTTAAGAGCCATAATCCTCTCAATACTTGTCAACACAGCACCGTGGCTAATGCTCGTTC
Organism: Haplosyllis leylae; assembly: GCA_038406175.1. NCBI lineage: Eukaryota > Metazoa > Annelida > Polychaeta > Phyllodocida > Syllidae > Haplosyllis > Haplosyllis leylae. Next base: position 35,809 of record JBCAUG010155287.1, on the reverse strand, counting down.
TCTCATTCTTCTTCTTAAACTCTGGAGGAGACCAAAATTCCATAAACTCAGTTCTAAAGTGCTACATTTCAAACTATTTCATGATTACGCTTTCAAATGAAACCATTATTCTGTGTCATTTTATGCTTTTACTGTGTAAATATTAACTTGAAAAGAAAGATTCTTGAAATTAAAATTTGCAAATCTTTTGAAATATAATTTTGTGACCAGTTGATTTTACACTTGCTTCCATTTCCTCATACCAGAAATCCCTTCCTTCATCTTGTGTTGTTTTCCTATCTTCTTGTCCATCACCAGATACACTCCAGTGCACTTTTGGAAGACATTGTTTCATCACATGTGTTAATGGGTCCTTTCAGAGTTTCAGTGCTTCATTTTTTTCGGCGGAATGACATGTAGGAAGGTAAATAAACAAAGCTAAGTAAACAAACACTGAGACTCATCGTTAGATTCATTAAATCCAGATTGAATTTGTAAATTTAAATACTTACATATTTGAGGATTCTGTGGGCTTTGTCCGGCTCCAGTTCTGTTATTTAGAGCATCCGCTCCAATCGTTTTTTCGTTTTTTTGCTAGTTGTAACTGCTAGTACAGCATAGATCTGTGAACAATAACCGTGAAAGTGACGATTAATTTCATGTTTTTAGCGCCCGCATGCTGATGGATAAAGTCCCTTGTGTAGTCCTGCTGTCAGTGCTGATGGGAGAGAGGGAAGATTTGTACACACGCGAGACGTTAGATCTGGTTAGTTCAGTGTAAGGTTGTATTCACACCAAATGAGAAAGTTCTGTTGCAGTAATATAAATGATGATGTCTAAGTACCTAAGCAGGCATGCAAAAGTAAAAATGTAATCCTTTCCTTTTACAGCTGTTTTGTGCTTAACAAATAAAAGAATCCTGAAAAAAAGCAAAGACAATAATTTAGCAAAGAAATATTAACTCAATATGAGCCAAATAAGCAAACAAATAGATAAGAATTACTTTAAATGATTTAAAGGTACAGCCGCATGCAAGATAGCTAAACAAAAAACCCATTTACCTGAGAAAAGCTCAGTAAACCCTTCTGACTGTGTTAAAAACATCAATGCATACAGATTTGAAATTGTGTCACTGTTTATAGTATTTTGGAGTAGGAAAGTGACATCACTGCAGCATTCTGTGATGCTTAAGGTATCAACAGATAAACTGCAGGTGTGAACTCCCAGACTTATTTGGAGTTTGTAAATATACTAATCTGAGGTTGTTAATTTATAAAGGCTGATAAGGAGGATTAATGAGGGTTAGTAAAAGAGTTAGAAAGTCATTACCGAACATGCAAAAATATAAAAGGAAAAGAGCCCCCTCCTAAAGCCACTCTGTTACACATGCCTGCAATGAATAATTACACACATATTTACATAACTTACAATTTTTCACATGTCCATTAGATCAAGACAACAAACCTTCAAATATTCTTGAAAGTATTGGAATATGGGTGCAGTCTATTGCTCCAGTAACATGGAAAAGTTTTGTTCCAGTTGAATAGAATATCAGTGCAGTAAAAAAATTTTTGCATTGCTGTGAATGCATCGTTTGTTGTTGCTAACGGGAACCTTCATCACCCAGCATATTAATAAGACCCTGAACCTGTAGTGCTTTCTGTATGCTTCAAATGATGTGTCTTCTGGATTGGCAGTCTAATGTGAACTCTATCATTTACTATTTAGCAAGCCTTAGTAAGTGACCCAATCAAAACTTTTTGATAATCCCATTGATAACCATCATCAATGAGTATCCTCTTGATAGCAGAGACATATGATTTTATAGTATTTGATTTGTTTCCCTGTTGAACCTTGTATCCAATAAACAGTGTAACTCTGTCTTCCCATGATTTTGGCTCAGCATCCAGTCTTATCACAAAATTGTTGAACTGTCTCCAAATTCTTAGATAAATCTGATATGTGGAAGATCTGTTAGCCTTGCCAATAAGGCAGTCTATTATAAGTTTGAAACCTCTTGAAGAAATTTTTAATGAATCTAAACTAAATCCACTGCAACTTGTTGAATTTTTCCTCCCTGTCATTTAAAAATATGAATATGAGTGATCAATATATAAACATATTTCCTCAGGAATTCCAGAATTCACTAAATCACCATCTTTGGGTAGGAAAGATGAAACATGAGTCTTGTTTTCTTTCCTTTGTCTTTTGGAACAAGCCCAACAGGTGACTGAATGTAATGTGTAAAAGGAATCTTCTTGAATGGTCCAGCATACCTTTTTGCTTTGACCTCTTCCATAATCTTATTCCATAGTTCAAGTTTAGATCCAATTCTCAACTTCAAATTGGGGGTTTTCCTCTTTATTTTAGTTTTCCCTTCATAATGCAGATCAAACCCATGTTTGAAACCTTCCACCAAATACTTGGGCATGATAGGGTCATATCCACTTTCCTCTAATAATTTCTGAAACTCTTTAACTTTAACAGGTGTGACAATATTTTTTAAATCCATGTTTTTATGCTCCAGTACAGTAAATTCTTTAACATTTCCTCTTTTTTCTCTTCTGACTAAAGCTACCACTTTCTTTCTCTTTTAACTTCTCATAAGTGACCCCATGTGATGGAGAATCACAGTAACTACACTTTTCTATAAACTTGCATTTTTTGCCAAATTTGCATTTCACCCTTTATTGAAACTCCAACAATAATCCAACTTCTTTTTAAGAGATGAACTACTGGCTTGTCCATGTTTATTGTTACTATTGCCCATAATACTGAAACCATTGAAGCTTAATCTTCTGTTCTGATTATACATAAGTCGGTTGGTCATGGATAAATTCCACATTTGGTTATAGGTGACAGCCCAGCTTTTGTTTGGATTGAATTCCATCAATTACCTGAATGTAACGTCATAACAGAGAATTACACATTGCTGGCTCTTTGCATGCTTTCTCGTGGAAAAACTCATTTTATTGTTAAACAAAATGATGCCTCTTTTTACATTCACTCCCGAGTATTTTTTCTACCCAAAGTAAATGGATCGATTAAGTCACTTGCACCAATTAAATAAAATTCAGTTGATTCCTTTCTAAAGTGCTATTATTCCATGAGTGTTTGTCATCTAAATCAACATTTAAACTTTGAAGAAAGATTACGGAAATTAAACTTTGTAAAGCTTGTGAAATGTAGTTTTGTGACTTTATTTAACACTCATTCCAACTTCTTGTCCAGTGTCCAGTGAACAAGCCACATTTTGACAGTCATCAAGAGTTGGCTCATCTGTGTGCCAATATTGCGTGTCTTTATCATAGCAAAGAGGTACTAAAATGTTCTTAAATGCTTTGTCTGCTTTTTTCTCAGACTTATCTGTATTTTTGTTTTGAGTTTTTATATTTAGCACTTATTTCAGCAGTATCCACCAAGAATTCATTCAGACATTTCTGTTTTGTTTTTGTTTAAGAAAAGGTGCAGATCTAAGTGAACAAAATGGATGCTGATGATTTTATTTGTTAATTTATATGTATGTGCTGTTTTCCTTCGTGTACGATGCATGTTAATATTATGTAATGGCAGGGATAGTCTGAGCAGAAATTAAATTAGTTTCAAAGGAAACTACATGCTTGAATTATATCACAGTCAGGCTTTTTCACCAAGCACTGAAACTTATATTTCGTCAAAAATACACACTCAACATTTACCCTCATTCAAGACAAACATTGATTAAAGTACTCCTTTTCTTCTGTTTCATCGATTGGATCTGGTGTCAGAAGACATACACTGATAACCCAAGTCTACAAATAGAAAGCTGCTGCCAAGTAAATGTTGTGTGAAGACATGGTAAAGAAGAGATTAAGCAGTATCCATTTCTATATTCATGTAATATCCTAAGGTCATGAGCACTTCCAGGCGACAGGTGGGTTTGGCCCTACATTGGTTTTCATTCTTGAAAGTCGCTATTATTGGAATATGAGTGCAGTTTATAGCTCCAGAAGCATGGGGCAGCAACTTGTTCTGTCCCAGTTGAAAAGAACGTCAGTGCAATACAGATTTTTTGCATTGCTGTGAATGCATTTTTTGTTGTTGCTAACAGCGAAGATTTATCACCCAGCATATATCTGTTGTTTGAACCTGTACTACTTTCTGTATACTTCAGATGATGTGTCTTCCCATTAATGATTTATAAGAACTTGTTCTTTGTGAATGTAACTCTCTGCTCCCCCTTCTGTTTGCATGAAATATTGGCACCTAACTCTCTCACATTCAACTTGTCCAAGATAATCTAGATCTGTCCTCCAGCCAGATTAAGGAAAGAAACATGTTGAGGCAAAAGTGATCTGGTATCAAACTGTTTCATTTTATTTGTGTTTGGCTGCTTAATGACCATTTAAAATCAGGTTGAATTTCTGGAGCGCCCTTCTTTGTCTTACCATGATTGCTGGAGCGTCCTTACACCTGTTCTAAAATGTGAAAAATGCTGCCTCACATTGTGTTACTTGTGGACACCTCATTTTCTATATTGTTTGTTGTTGTCACCATTGATGGATTTATTTATGGAGTACCATTGTCCAATTGGCCATTTCAGTAAAGTTTCAATTCCATTCTAGTGCTGTCATATCTCTCTCACTTTTGAGTTGCAGAAGTTTCTTCACTGGACTATTCATTTTTGACATGCCTCACATGATTGGAAAAATTCACTGAAAACATAAACAATGCCATATTCCGTAAAAACAGAAGTAAACCACCAAATAAATTCCTCTGAAGGTCATGATAGAAAGGCATTATCCGGATTAAGATCTGCTAATTCCAATCAATGTGCATTTATTGTATGTTTCATGTTTTGTGTATGTAGATAATTGTCTAATTAAATTGGGCGTCCTCATTTCTGCAGTGCGCAACATCATCAGTGCATGTAATTTAAAACTCGCGAGCATTTCATAAATGAGTGTAGACGATTTTGTTCACTTTTTTGTTGCTAGGTAACCGATCCAAGATGAAGGATGAGCTACTGCTGCTGTCATTGATATTGTCAGAAACCATAAAAAAACACATTCAATTCTTACACTATGTATTATTTATTGCTAGCAGGTAAAGAACAAAGAAAGCTATGTAAATTGTAATCAATTAAATCTCTGCAAATGCCACAATTGTCGTGTTTTCTGTCTCAAACTGGTCACGGATCAGCATGATGGACACGCCCACAGATCTAGAAATCTTGTTTTGAGTTTATTTTGTGCGCAAACCAACGAAAGCGACTAAATGTGTACACATTTAGTTGTTTTTTGCAAGTTCCTTCCTGGGTAGAAAGGCTGTCAGCTCCAATGATTAAATGTGTATCCATTTCATCATTTTTTACCACTTAACACCATACTTTGATCTTGGATGTGATCTTGTGCGAACAATAAAATTAGTTTATGAACAGTGAGAAGTTCTCATACTTAAGTTACCATTGCCAAATGATGTGATTTGCTTTGGACTTCTTCACCACAACATGTCAACAGTACATATAGTCCCCTCTCTTCCAAATCCAGTCAATTCTGTCCAATATCCAGATGATCTCCCAGGCCCCGTAGAAGTCAACCATCATCATGTTCCAGTTCCCATATGATGCCTTTCAGGGTCTGCCACATCTCATTGATTGCTGTCACAGAAAAACCTGTTGCCATCTAAATTTAAGGACAACCGTACAGTATATTGCTGTTATTGGCCTAGGACAGGACTGACAATGATGACTGGAGTGAATTTGCTAAATATTTAATGAAGACAGAAATGACTATGACTACAACTAAAATGTGTTTTGATTTAATGAATCCTATCCTGTGTCCTTCAAAGTGAAATTGGTGGATTGGCCGATTATTAAATGTGTAAAGAAAACATTATTTGTTGTAGTATTCGACTGAAATGTTACAAAGTTGCAGGATTTTGGAAGATGTATCAATGCAACTTGAAGATGATGAATTCATGTGCTTCTTTAGAATGAACCGTCAAACTCTGAGAGCTTTAACTAGTTTCTTGAAACCAGTTACACGGTCATATCAAGGTGGATGTGAGCAAGTTGTCCCTTCTAAGATGGTAGCAGTTACACTTTGCTTTCTAGGAACTCAGATGCCTTGCAAACAATTAAGTAATATGTTTGGTATGTCTGAAGGCTGCTTCATGAAAGTAACGGATTACATTATGGAGTTAATTGTTGAAAAGACCCATTTGGTAATAAAGTGGCCTAGCAAAGATGAGTACCCTAATATATCTCGGGAATTCAACAAATGAAAAATCAGGTGAAATATTCAATATTTATTAAACATGTTCTTCTTAAAAGAAATCACATACATAGATAAATTTCATTCTGTTACATTCGTGTTGAAGAAAATTCCCCAACATAATGGGAGCAATAGATGGCTGCCACATCAGAATTAGTCCTAAAAAAAGTGAACGCAGTGCATACTACAACTTTAAACACTACCACAGTGTCCATCTACAAGCTGTTTGCACCTATGACCGAAGATTTATCGACATTTTTGTTGGGTTTGTACATTAAGTAATAAAATAGCAAGTAACTTGGAACAAGTTTCTCAACATTAAAATACATCGTTATCAAAAAGGTATTATTTAAAAGCTAGAAACTCCCATATGTAATGAAATAACAATGAACAATAAGCAATCAGAAGGTAACACTGAAAAGGTTGTATGGATCATGTTCAAGCTTCATCACATTTGTCATCATTCTCCGAATCTGGAATTAATGCATTACATATTTATATTTAGATGGTCAGGACATGCACACGATGCTGGAGTTTATGCTCTGAGTCCACTATGTGAAGAATTAACAGATCTATGTTATGTTGAGGTTAGACGTCTGGATGAAACATACCACATTTTGGGAGATAGTGCTTATCCTCTATCAAACTCTCTCATGATGCCATACAGAGTATGAAAGCAAAATATGACATTGGAGCACAAGAAATTTAATACTCATTTGGCATCAGAAAGGGCAGTTATAGAACGTGCATTCAGATTATTAGGGTTGAGATTTCCAAGGCTGATGAAGTTGAAAGTGAAGTCTCTGAACAAGAGAATAAAATGCATTGTATCTGCATGTGTACTGCACAATTGGTGCATACTGGAGGATGATGGAGATAGAAGGTTTTGAAGAATATGAAGACCTAAATTTGGATAGTGAAGTGGGCAAAAACATTACAGCTGAGGCTTACTTAGGAAGGCGAAGAGCTACTGGAGGTGGTGTAACAAATAGAGACATGTTGTGTCAGTACATTGCAGGACAACCATAAGAGATACCCACCTTTGCACAGAGAATTTTTTTTCTTCAGTCCAGCCAATTCCAGTTCCAGATTCAATCATTGTTGCTCAATTTCCAAATGCTGGTGTTGCAAAGAAAGGATCTCCTTCATCCTTTCTTTCATCTCTGAATCTTGAGAATCCCACGTTGTTGAAACCTGGTCCAGAGCTCCCTGAATAAGGTTTATGGCAGGATAACGACCTGCAGTAATAGAAAATGCCCAGACACAGGTTTAAGTGTTTGTTAACATTATATGTTGAATACACAGTCAAGGTAATGACAAATTTTAATTTGTGTGCCAAAAGAAGAGACTAAATGAGTCAAAAAAATATTCATGTTAGTATTACTATATGAGTTTAATATTTATGACATAGTTTATGATATAGAGGTAGTAAATAAATATTATCAATATACTTTTTGCTTTCTTGCTACTGGTACTTGGCTGTTCTGTGTTATGACCACTTGTACTAGCTTGGCCATTGCTCTCAGACACTTCACCCTCTTGATCATTATTTGCAGCTGGAAGGCCCTCCATTCCTCGCTAGTTACTATATATTTGGTCCAGCGTTATATCTTTGAGTGCGCCAAAACAGTCATTGGGTTCAATGCATAATGGTGCAAAGTGCAAGACTGATCCTGTTTTCTTTGCGGCTTGAGTCATAGCATCATATCAATTCTTAAGACGGTCAATCTAAGTCAAATAATTGAAATGCTATGGAAGACAATACACTATAAAACTAGTGAGTTTCTATTTCAAATAAAGAGGCCATTTAGATCACCTGCTGTCAACACTGATTATTATCTCTACTCCAGCTGGCATCAGTCATCCTTCTGGATAGTTCTTTATAATTATATTTGAAGTGCGGATCAAGTTGAATATTCTTGTACAGAAGGCTTCCTGCCTAATTTCAAAAGTGACACAGACTCAATGCTTTGTGCATGTAAACTACTCATGTCATTTCAGTGAGAATTACAGAATGAATTCATGCTGGCTTGCACAGGTAATCCCTTGTGCTGCTCATTAGCATCATCATTATCAGCTATGTCATCTTGGACATCAATATCAGCCTGCTCAACCTTCTTAGCTTTAGTTTTAAGAGGTGTCTTAAATGATGTCTTCTTAGAAGCAGGATGACTATCTGCCTTCTTGCTTTCAGGAGGAACACTGGGAGCCAGGTCAGCGACAATTTTCCCATAAATGCCATGCTGATTTTTCTGCACTTTTTTCCCCTTATGTCCCCTGGGTGCTGGGAGGGTATTTCAGGAGGGTCCAGCAAGATAACTATGCTCATTTCAATGAGCATTTCTGCTAGAATTGCAGAGACCACCTGCAGGACTCTCATCTGTTTCCATTGAGGAACGTCATCTTGGACCAGTTCAAACAGCAAATTTTGAATGTCTGTTTTCAGGTCCATTCCATGTACTTTAAGGAGGACCTCACCTGTGGATTTCAAGTCATTGCAGATGCAAGGGCATACATTGTATTGACAAGGTTTTAAAAATAAGAAATAAAAATATTTTTAAACTAACATTACCTTCTTCAAAAGAGAAATTGTAATCGAATGCGTGCACTCGCTGTTGACTCTTAACCAAGTCAATACCATCATTGATGCAACCACTTGCACTGCACGAGTTGTATACGTATTGCAATAGTTCTATGTGACTATCAAATTCTGTTCTCTCTGCAAATTTAAGAAATAGGTCTACTTGCACTGCAGTCTAATAGACAATATACATAACCTTTTCCCCAAACCAAATGGAAAACAATTCATCTTCAACAAAAACATTCCTGAACAATAACAATTACCATCTCCATTTGGTGCAGCTGCTGTTATCTGATAAAGAAAATATTCAGTACTCTAAGTAGTGTTGCACAACCTGATATACTTTAAGAACCTATCTCTTTAAAAGGTAAGTTTTTTCATACCTCAATTTCCATTACTTCCTCTCCACTAGCCTCTTTGGCTTTTCCCATTTCACTGTGATTTACAGCTGAAAGGATCTCTATGGGATTTGAAAAGTTTCCTGTCACCACTGAATCAAAATGTCCTCTAGCAACAGTGTTGACAATGTTGGAGTTTATGCCTTTCAGCAAAACATCTGTTACACCACTTGGTGACAACTTAACATTGTATATTTTGTTGTGGATCCTTAGTTTGACAGCAACTACATCTGAAGACATTGTCTGCAAGAAAAAAAGAGATAGATATTGTTTTTTTTTTAAAATTTGTACACATTTTATAATTTTTTACAGCAACAATCATTGTCTTTAAGTAACATTAAGATGACACCTTGGAAGCAACTAAATGTGTAAGAAATCAAATAATAACCTAAATTATTGAAAGTAAAGCCAATTCAAATATTCTTCCTCATCATTAATAATAGTTATCTCTTCTCCATTAGAGATTATAATGTATACAATGACTCCAGTCTCTTCAATGTCTTCTAATTGGGCAAATTTTCTTGTGTATCAGGCAATTCTATTTCAAAAACATCATCGGCCACATAAAACGCTTTCACTCTGGCAATTTCAGTTCATGGACACATCTACAACAGTGGAGCATTCTGTCACACACACCAAAACAGAGTTAAAAATATTTCTTTTTTCATAAAAATTGTAGGGAATTAAACATGATCATCACTTATAGAGTTCATCAGGTATGTCATTAAGTAACATGATCAAATTGGCAACTAGGAATCAAATTGTCAATGCAAAATATCATCATTCTACTTGATTCATATTTTGCTTAAAAATTTCACTTCTTGTTCTAGAATGCCTTTGTCACCACCCAAAAGGAAATGCAAGCAACAGCGAGCATTCAGTGAGGAGCATCTGTATGTCATCAAACTGGATATAAAGCTTGCTAAACTCACACAGCAACTGGATAGCATCTATGAAGTAGCAGACTGTGACCTCATCCTTACAGATGCCAAAACCAGACTAAATGATTTCACTGCAAATGAGAGATTTGCTAAGAAACTCGACAATGCTGCCAAGAAGCTCCTTACACTGTCACATAACCTCGATGACAAAGCTATGAGTATTCAGGAGAAAATTGATAAAGCCATGGACACTAAGGCCGGAATACAAGATGTTCAGTATGTAGGAGAGGTACTTGAATACTCTAAGCTATGTGATAAACTGAAATTGAGGGACAAGAGAGCTCAATGCTTCAGGAAATCAAATGAATTTCGGATTAAGCAGGAGATTTTGGACAGTTCCGATGAAGATGACAGCCATGCTGACACTTCTGAAGCTACTTTAAAAAAGAGTTTGACTCAATTAAAAAAAACCAAAAAACCAAAAAAACCCATGATTTGAGAAGGCGCTGATGTCTTATTTACTGACTAATCTGCTGCAAATGATTCTCAACATATTCAAATGCTTCAAGTGCTCTGACAGGGGTATCAACACCTCCAAAGTTATCAATTTAGTTAACACATAAACAGCATCTTTTCATCATTAGAAAGCTTACTGCTGAAGAGACTCTCTGTACTATGTAACAAGAGTTTGTCATACCCATTGGTAGAGTGACATCGAAATACAAATGTTTACCAAAATGATATTAAAGTGTAGGGACCTCTGCATGCCAACAAAAATGTGTCTACAATACTGGATTCAATTCATTTTAACTGCTAAATTATCAACCATTGGTAAGCCCTATTCTATCATCACTCCTGAGTACACCAGTCTGTTGATACTGTCATTGATCCTGAGCCTTCTGCAAATGATAAGTGAAGATTTTTTTTTCTGTGGAATCCTTTTGTCTCTTGTATTAAGTAAGAGGAAATATCCTCCATGCGGCTTAAGAAATCTGCCACCGTATTGTCCTTACCCTTTTGATACTCAATGGAGAAGTTGTAGTCAGCCAAGGCGTTGACCCACCTCTGCCCCATAGCATCAAGGTTAAGAGAGGAAAAAATGTAAGTGAGAGGGTTGTTATCAGTACGAACAACAAACTCATTACGATTTTGTCCATAAGGTGACAGACTCGTGGAAGTGTTCAGTAATGGCCCACTTAAGGGCCAAGAACTCCTTCTTGTTCGAATGATACCTTTGCTCAGTATCATTAAAAACCCTACTAGCATAAACTATGGGATGGTAGCAACCATCCCCCTGTTTCTGTGATAACACAGCACCAATTCCTTTCCCGGAGGCATCCATTTCCAAAAGGAACGGCTTGCTAAAATTGGGGAAGGCAAGGAGAGGCTCCTTCAGGCACTCCTCCTTGAGAGTGTTGAAGGCATTCAGCTCCTCCTCAGAGAGTTCTACACTCTCTAATTTCTTGTCCTTGTTCTTACCCCTTAATAAAGTGCCTGTAGTGTCCTACAAGCCCTACAAAAGACTTCACCTTGGTGTAGGTCTTTGGAGGTGGACACTCCGCAATAGGAATTAAGTTTTTCGGGGAGGGTTTGAATCCCTCCTTGCTCACATGGTGAGCAAGATAGCATATCTCTGTCTTGAACAAAGTACACTTAGCAGGCTTCAACTTGAGGCCATGTTCAAAGACTACCCTCATTCGTTGAAGGTGTTCCTCCAGTGTACGGGAGAACACAATAATGTCATCCAGGTAAATTAGGCAGTAGGTGAGATTGAGCTCGCCTAAGCAGTTTTGCATGAGCCTCTGGAAGGTTGCTGGAGCATTGCAAAGGCCAAAAGGCATCCGATCACACTCGAAGAGGCCCATGCTACCCAAAGTAAAGGCAGTGAACTGTTTAGACTCCTCTTCCATCGGGACCTGCCAAAATCCCGACGTTAAATCAAACATGGAATAGTAGGCGGAGCCCAAGAGACAATCCAAGGATTCACCGATGCAGGGCAAAGGGTGTGAGTCCTTACGTGTCAGAGAGTTGAGTCTCCTGAAGTCAATACAAAACCTCAGTGACCCATCTTTCTTACGGACCAACACAACCGTGTTGCACCACGGGCTGGTGCTGGGGCAGATCGCTCCAGCATGCAACATTAACTTAAGATGCTCCCGTACCTCATCCACCTGTGGAGGCGGTATGCGTCGGAAGCGTTCCCTGAAAGGCATTGCATCAGGGTTCATGAGCACAATCCTGTGCTCAACCGCCTTGGTCCGCCGTATCTCATGTTTTTCGAGAGAGAACAGATCATGATATTCTGCTAAGAGGCTACGAGCTTGGGCAGCCTCCTCTTCAGTCCAGGACTCTAGACCTGACAAGTCCAGCTTTTCGAAGAGTTTTGTATGCCTCTCCTCTAAGGTGAGTGCCTGTTGGGCGGTAGCTTGGCGAGGCACCACCACGTCGCCAGACACAGGAGGTACCAGATTGGCAGACTCCATCATGGCTAGTGGGACACCTTTTGCAATCTCCACCCACTCACTGGTGTTGTTCCTCAAAACCACCGTCACCCTATTGCTACCGTTAGCCAAGGTGGCATAGGTGCTGAGGAGTTCTGGCAATCTCCTTTCGAGGCTGTGTGTCAAAACATTCAACCTGTAACCCAGGAGCGTCAACTTGACTCTCCCATGAGTGGCCTTATGGCCAAATGGGGGAATAAGAATCTTGCCAGTGGAACATATGACTTCCTTCACCTCACCAGGGGTGATAGGTTTATTAGCCACATCGTCCAGTTGACAAGATGCTATGCGGGTGCCTATGCCTCTCATGAGCCATGAGACTCGTGAAGAAACCCAAGGTGTCCAATCCAACGGCGAAAGTGATTAGGGTTCAGCAGCGGAGCCCTTTTCTCCTTTCCCACTAGCTCTGGGAAGGCTTCTGCGACGGTGGCTGCTCTTGCTGTGAGTCGTCGACATAGCCCACATTGGCAGTCACCAATTGCTGTGCCAGATTGTTTTTGAAGGGCCCCCCGGCAGTGGGGGCCTCCGGTAGTTTTTTGCATGGGGGCAGTGACGAATCAGGTGATCGGGAGAGTCACAGGTAAAGCAATGCTTCCTGGCCCTCTCATCAGCCTGCATGGCTCTTGCGAGCTTCACGTTCAGCTCCCAATCACCCCCCTCAGCCTCGCAGAGGAAATCCGGGATGTACAGCCCGCCTCCATCATTTGGGGTGGAGCCTGCGCCATCAGATTCATTCCCCTCCTCAACTGAGGTGAAGGAAGGGTCATGCCCTCCCTCTGCCCTGGCAGGAAAGGCAGTAGTTTTGTGGTACTTAGGCTTGTAGGCCTGAGGTGCGGAGGCGCCCTTAGAAGATTGGTTATGAGTTTGGGGAGCAGAATAACCTCCCCCCACAGTGCGCTTCTGATGGGCCACATAGGTTTCGTGCTGTTTGACAGCATCATACATCTGTTCAGCTGTCAGCCTGCCATCCCTTGCAACCCTGGAGTTCAGGATGTGTCGAACACTCTCCTTCACCCTGCTGATGGAGACCTCATACTGTAGTATTTCAGCCTCCGGATGAGTGATTTGAGTAGGCCAATCTTTGAGGAGGCTGGCAACAGCGCTTCCCACATGGATAAGGAAATCAGTTGCCTCCTCTCTCTCCTGTTGCCTCATATTCTCCACTGTATTCCGTTGATCACGGAATGTAAGGGTTCCACAGTAGTGTGACCTCAACCGTTGGAGAAGGAAATCGAGATGGGTGATCTCACCACCTGGGACATTAAAATGTATCCAGTCGAGCTTATCGGCCGCCTCATCTTTCAGGGCAGCCATAACCTGAGGCATCAAGAAATGATCCTCATAATAATCCCTGTAGTTGGTGATGATCCTAACCCAATGCCTAAAGACGCTGGCTATGTCGTGGGACACCTGGTCCTTCCCGCGAAAATCTGGCAGCACTACCTTATTGGAGACACCACCCTTCTTCCGTCTAGTCCCTCCTTGAGTGACTATCATGGACGAAGCATCGGAGTCAGCATCCGTAGTCTCAAGGCCACTCTGCTGACTCCCAGAACCCCTACTACCTCTGCTGCGGCATCCACTTCTCTTCTTTTTCTTCCCAGAGGCAGTAACAGCATCTGTAGTGAACCCTTCATTATGCGTTGTGTAGGCGGGCATGGAGAGTCCACGTTGGAGCAAAGTGGGAGCACTGGAGGGAGCTCCCCTGGCAGCGCTGGGGCTCCCTTGAGCAGCTGTGGCTGTAGCAGAAGAGGCCGCCAACAGTACAAAAGGCTTTGCTGTGGCCGTGAGGCTGGAGGTAGCCTGGAGCACCGAACGGTGTTCCGTCAGCTCCAAACGTGCCACACAAAGGCGTTCTTTTTCCAACTTCTTGAGGCCAGCCACTATCTGAGCAGCCTTGGTCAAACTGGTTGGCCTCACAGAAAGTCTTGCTGGTTTACCCATCCAGACAGAAATGTCACCTATCAAAGTGCAGGCGTCCGTTGCTTGCTTGACAGACAGTCCAGCATGGGGGGTACCCTTCTTACCATAGAAGGCAAGGAGGTAACCCGTTTCAGTAACATAGGCACCAGTATACCCCGGATACACCATATTAAGGACATCCACTACGAAGTCTGAACTGATGGTGTTGGCCTCGGGGAAAGTGAAATCCCCGTTGGCAGCCTTCACCTCAATCCACACCTCTAAGGTGTACCTTTGAGTCATAGTCAGGGGAGGAACCACTTTTTTAGGAGACTTCTCCCTCACATCTTTCTCGGGGCTTACCCTTGGAGCCCGCATTGGCTTTGAAAAAACTCGCTAAGAGTAGTAGTATTGTTAAGACCACCCCCAACTGCTGGGGATGAGTCCCTAGGCCTAGACTGGGTAGGCCGGGTGTTACCACCCACAGAAGCAGCTTCAGGGGCTCCAGCAGGCTCCCCCAATTGATCAGAAGGTTGTTTAGTAGCCATTCTACGAACCGCAAGGCGAGGTCGACCCCACGCCTGTCAATGCTTGTGAGATACTAAAGATGAGTATGAATACTCATGTGTACCAGAGGACCCGACTGGAGGGTCCAAGCCAATGGCCACTACCTGACCACTAGCAACCGCGAACAGCCGCTAGGGGCTTAATAAAAATTAATTAAATACGATTTCTACTGGCTTTCCCTGAGCTGCCCACCCAGGGACGCCAATAAAGTGTCATGCCACCGGGTCGAGGAGGCAATGCCTGCTGGCCTTTCACCTTAAAAACTCGCCTCCCCCACATAGGAGAGGCAGGCAGCTTCAGCTGAAAGCGAATATGAAACGTACAAACCTCCTACCGAGAAGGTTGGCGGCAGTCGCACGGGTACGGCGGTAGTCTGGTACACCAAGTCGATGAGAATAAAAGACAACAAAGCAGCAACTTCTATTGAAGTGGCCACGCAGACCTTAGAGGAGAGCCTTCTCCGTTTACCAGCCTTGTGAATCTGATAACCGATGCTTACGCGCCAGTTACCAGAGATTGAGTGCCCCGAGCTCAGAGTCACGCCTGCTTTTATAAGAGGTGTGACGTCATAATAGAAGGTACAATCGAACGTTCAGGGCTTACGGGCGGACAGGCCTCCGATTGGTTAGGCGTGCCTTGATCACGTGAAGTGTGCGTGACGTGAGAGCGTTAATGCCTCTCATTGGTCCAGCATGCCCCGGCAACCATGACGTAGGTAACGTACCGGAGGCGTCCCGTAAGACTTGTAACGTTCATACGAGGAGCATTCTGGATTAGATCTAGAAGGCTCCCAAAGTACCCAAAAAGGCCCCTTCCCATACAACGGAGAGCTTGCTCTCCAGGGAAAGGCCCCCTGCCTTCAAAGAAGGCTCTTGCTACCCAGAAAAGGTGACCTCCGCCAAAGAGAGGCCGCCCCATAGTACATACGGCTGGCAAACGAAAAAGAGGGGCCGCCTTACACGGCACCACATATATCAGTAGAAGATGCACATAGACTATATTCTGTTGTTTATTAAGTGATAAACTACAAACCTTAGGCCTATCTGCTTTGCCCACCCTTGAAAACTGGCGTACGGCTGACTTACCGGTAGTCGTTTATTGTCTTGCTGAAATGTTTTGGTTGTTTTTGCACATATTTTCATGTGAGTGTGCATGCGTTTGAGTATGAGTGTTTGTCACATTGATTTATTCTATTCGTTGACTGTTCAATGTCGTGGTTGTTTATTTTTTCACAGACTTCTGCCAATCTTTTTTTTTTTAATTGGGAGGACACAAGTCCCAGTGATCTCTGCCCTGGGTTTCAAAGTCAGGGTGGATCCCTTACGTGTTTTCTGGCCTGTGTGATCCTCAGATTCACCTCTGGTGCGACACTTACTGATTTTATAGAGGTCTTCTGCAAATCTTAACAACCATGCATGAACACTATTTTTATTTCCAGCAATTAGAAAAGCAGTATTCTCCAAGTAAATGGGTCACAAGGATGCCTATCGACATAGTTGTAGACAACCACGTCGAGACTCTGACCACAAGTGAGCCAATTTCCTTAAAAAATTTATCAACACAATCTGGGATTATTGCAGGGATTCTGAGATATTCGGAGACCAATTGAACTGCTGGCCTAATCACTGATTACGGTTCGCGTACTTTTTTGTGCAATTCGATTTGCTACTCACTATTACAGGAGTTACAGAAGCAGTATTCCCCATGGTTGTGGGTGAAAAGAAAGTTTGTTGAGAAGGGGAGAGGGGACCATGTTAAATCGGCTGATAAATGTAAGCTTCATATGTACATGTTTGATAGTTTAAAGCAGCTTCAGTATCCTTAATTAATAGACATAAATGTACAGTTTCCAAGAGCATTGTGTTCTAGTTCTACCCCCTATGTTTTTAACTTCCAATTGATTTGAAAGAGTGACTGAATTGATCAAAAATGAAGGCGGTATTGTACAAACTTTGAGAATAAAACCGTGTTCGCACGAGACCCACTAATCGTCCGCAAGAGAGTTTATCACGGTTTCGGAACTTCACAAAGGATTGATATTTTGGATTTTTATGGGGTAAACTTGTTGAAAACACGATTGGAATGAGGAAGGCACATGGTTGTGTGAATCAGTTGGTTATCAAAATAATAACACAACACGTTATCTACATTTATCTGGTTTTCTTTTAAAAAACAAGCTTGCCTCAAGCTCGTAGTAATTTAGCCTTTATTGTTTCTTCCATTTTATGCTGCAGTAAGTGAGAAAATACGAAGTGAAGTTCAACATAAAGCAGACATTTCATATGGACCATCAGATGTTGAAAAATTGGATCTTTTCTTTCCAGAACAACTCCCTGAAGGTACTTTTAAAACTAAGAAATAAAACGTTCAAGTTTGTTCATGTATTGAATCATTGTACACTCCAATGATATCATCTAACTGCAGTTCCAACGTCAAATGGTGAACACGAATAAGGTCGTTTGCTTAATTTCTGTTTTTCTTGCAGACGCACCTTTATTTGTTTACATACACGGGGGTTACTGGCAAGCTCTCAGGTAAGTTTTCACTGTTTTCCTCATTTAGGACCTTCTGTTTTGATGGCTGGTTCGTTCTGCTCGAGAGTGGGATCGCCAAAAATATTTTTAGCACCACCTTTCAAACTGAAAGACTCGGACATTTTCGCATAAGAGCGTGCTTTGTAACTTATTCCATTTTTGTCGCGATAGTGACTGCATTTTGTCAGCCACGAAACATAATGTCTTTTGTAGTAAAAATGCATCCTGTTACATGGCTGGAAGTTTTACTAAAGCCGGTGCTGGAGTTGCAGTGGTGGAATATGAATTGGCCCCAAAAGGTGCAGTACATTTACGGCATAACATTATGTAATTAATCAAATTGAATAAAATTGTTGTGCATGGACCACATTTAAAACAACAATAGACCGATCCGAAATTCAAAATCGATTTCAATTTTGTACAGTTATTAGAATTTTCAGTTTCAAAATTAAACTCGAACTCATGTAAGTGATTGCTCATGTTATTTTTGACAGCCACGATTGAGACTATAGTGTCACAGTGTCGTACTGCTGTGAAATATCTCCTTGAATGGGCCGCCAAGAGGGGCTCTCGGTACGTGTGACCCTTGTTGTAATTATTTTATCGGGCGGTGGTGCATTTTTGCAAATTATACTGGCAAGAGGATGCCGCGATTAAACATTGTTAAAGGTGATCCACTGCGGATACACCTGGGACTCTATTCCAATGATGAAACAAAGGGAATCAATCATCAATAAATTTTGTACTGTGCGACAAAAAAACTGTGTATGTTCTTTTGTTTTTCATAGTGGGGTGTACCTTTGTGGACATTCAGCGGGAGGTCACCTGGTGGCAATGATGGCATCATATGACTACAAAAAGCTGCTTGGCGACACAGTGGGAGGTTTACTGAAAGGTCCGCGTCTGATTTATCAGAATCTTGCATGCATTTTTCACAATATTAACTATCTCTGTTTAATATAAGGGCATGCTTTTGAAGCTTCGTTTTTTTGCTCTCCTGTGCCTTTGATATACCCGATGTAACGTTTTCAATCGCCCCCCCCCCCTACCAGTACGCCCCCCTCTTGTGATGGTTAACTGGACTTCAGGTAAGGTTGACTGTAAAGGTTGATGAAACTTACAGTGGGTGGCGGCACTTTTACAGCCGGTGATGAAATTTTTTACAGTCTGTGATGAAACTTCCATTGATGCACACAGGACAGCACCTGTAAGTTTCATCACCGACTGTAAAAGTAACACCACCGACTGTAAAAGTGCCATTGCTGACTGTAAGTTTTGTCAACCTTTACAGTCACTTATCATCACCAGACCAGCAATCTGGTTAACCATCACAAGGGGGGGACGATTGAAATCAAACCCAGTATGCCCTGGGGGGGTGATTGAAAACAGCAATTTCTGATTTTGTATACCTCCCCCCGGGGCGTACTGGTGGGGGGGGGCATTGAAAACGTTTCACCGGTCTTTGGCTCAACATTTTCAATCACAAATGCTGTCACAACAATCATGTCTGTCATCACAATGTAAGGAAAATGGAAATTGCTAGGCAATGATTGATCATGTTTGTGATGTCAGAATGAATTGCATGCAGAATATATAGATTCACATTTTGCTTTACATTGCACTTGTGATGAAAAAATTACATGAAACTTTTAATTTTTAGAAGGGAAAAAGACCGGATTGAGCAAGTCTGTAATGCTGCCCTGAATATTAATCAGTATTTTCCATTTTCCTACATCCTGCATGACTACTGCTGATCTTTTGGGTCAAACCAAATGCAAAAGTAGGGTGAGCTTTGCAGTATGATGCATCCCCCATGCCATACTGCGCAACCTCCAGAGGCGCACACATAAATCTATTCCTTGTTATTACACAGACATTATACAAATGAAAATACAAGGGAACAGTCCCGTATTTATTTTTGAAACTGTTGCATCACAATTTCCCTTCTGAAAGTTAAAGTTTTTGTAAGGAATTTTTGTTCAAAAAACAGTACAAAAATAAATAGGGATCTGGCAGAAACCATGTGACAGGAATTTAAAAACATCATCAAACATGACGACAGGCTGGTAAATATTTTTGCAGGTATTATTCCTGTAAGTGGTGTATTTGACGTGCGCCCCTTGGTACAAACAACAGTAAATGACCCTTTGAAACTAACCAAGTAAGTCGCATGGAATGTAACTCATGACATCCATCAATATAACTTTTTTACTTAATTTTAAAATGTGTTGAAAGCTAGCAACTAATTTTTGTAGCCTGATGCTTTGCTCAACATATCGTAATGGCACTTGTGCATATACCTGGCATCATTTTGAATGAGCGTTGTCTAATTCTTATTTCTGCCCACGTCCACTGACATCAAGGTTGATTTATTTCATCAGAGAGACAGCGTGGGAAAACAGTCCGGACAAGTTCATTGATCAGATATGTGAACATGCAAAGAGTAATAGTATGGAAGTGCTCGTGGCCGCCGGAGAAAACGACTCGCCGGAATTCAGACGACAGAGCAAAAAATTTACAGACGTACAATATTTTACTAAAGTTTTCACCATTTTTAATTTAATGAACTATTGCTGAAGAATTGTAAGCCACCAATTGCAAAATTCAGCGTTGCTAGTTTGATTGAAATAGTCTTGTAGTTCATGATAGACGTGATCCAGAAGAAAACTGAATTTTCGTTTGAGGTTTTACCCAGTAATATCGTAAATTTAGTTCGCCACATGTGTTTGCAGATGCTAAAATCCAACGGTGTAAATGTCAGGTACACGGAAATTCCTGAAGTGGACCATTTCAATGTTATCGAGAAACTAGCTGAAGAAGACTATTCGCTCACGAAGGTAAATCAAAAACCTTTTTGTGCTAATTGAGAAATCATTCGCGTAGTTTTAGTTACAACAAGACATCCTCCCTTAACATTACGAGGCAATACCAACCACGGCTCCAATCCCTATTCCACCCGCCAGGGGACGGGGTCAGTCCACCTTAAACCTGAATTCCCTGGACCATGCCCAGGATTATTTAACCCCTCCCCCCACCCCCCGTGGACAGACAAACACGACTGAAAGCATTACCTTCCCTCGTACTCCGTACTGGTCGGTAGTAACATTTGAAAAGTATCTCCGTTTATTAATTTTAAATTTCACAGTTGACTGGTTCAATTTTGTATCAAACATTAATGTTATTGTTGAGTTAGATATGTCTTTAAACCTTGGTTTCAAAATTGTTGCTAACCCGTCACTGGCTACTGATGTGTTAGAGTAGCTTTACCTGTGAAAAACGTAGTGAATGTATACTATCAAATACATAATACAGCCACTATTTAGTTGAAGATGGTTTGGGGGGGCATGGATAGTTGGAAATTTAAATACTCATACATCGTCGAAGATTAAAATTGCAATTTTTTAATTAGTTTTTCAAATTCTTCCTGTACACTAACCGTGGACGTGATACTTTCATACCGAAGAATTTAAATCGATCTTTCTTTACAATCACCCAAGAAGTAAAATTCTTTTGCTCCGTCTAATTTACAGGAAATGATCAAAGTCATGAAACTGTAACAACAGAACTGATGACCAGTATCTGGAGATCTTTACGAAATCGTTCACAAAGCATCGATCATTACAGGGACAAAACAATGGTGCTACATTGCTGTCAGGTTTAGAGTGCTATTTTTATCATTTTGCATTTTTTTTAATAGAATCCAAACAAAATTGCCAGGTTTTACTTTAAAACTGACGCGCGTACAATTGTTTGTTGTTTTTTGTCAATCTGAAGATTTAAAACAAAATCTGCGACAAATACTGTATAAAGTTCACGATGTCACTGTCAGTGATGAATCTGATCAATCCTTACTTTGATCAGCATCGTCATTCCAATGATATTATGAACTAGAAATTTTTACAATGCTACTTATTCCGGTTAGTGGAACTTGTGTCACAAATGTTAGTTTTATCCATTGCATTGTTGCGGACTACACAAATAAATGGTTATTGAAAAGCCACCTTATGAGATTTCCGTATTTTTATTTATTCGCTGCGAAACATTTCCTACATTTTTGTGACTGCATATACATCAATTTTCATTACTGGAGATTATTCCCAGATACATTTGGCACTGGCAAGAAGATATTTACACCAAGGTCTTCACAAAGTATTGTATGACTCTTTGACATTTTGCTTACTAATTAAAAGTAGTAGTCACACCCAAAGCAAAACTTTCGTCAATAGTGTTGTGAATAGTGACGGAACGAGACGTTGACGATCTATTTCCAAGTTCCGCTTAGGTTAGAGTCATCAGGTGAACAACTTTGAAGCTTTAACTCAATTTTTGGTTGTGGGTGTGTTAGTCTGGGTCACCAATTGCATAATGTCCGCTGACAAATAAGACGAAGATGGATCACCCAATCTGTTCATTGTATTACCATCTTTATCGTGCGTGCGGTGGTCGAATTTCATCACTTTGATATCAGCAGGTACACTTGAAGTATACTGTTTTGCAGAATGAGTTGCAGCCATAGAAACTGCCGTTTCAGTTCTTAATGATTCCATTTCAACAGTTGTAGTTGCTGTGGCATTTTCTGTTGCATTAGCCTGTGATGTTGGCGTTACATATATTTGATCTAACAGCACCTCTGAACCTTTATTATCTATTGTACTATTGTTTTCTACACCATCTTGCTGCACAAGGGAAATATTAACATTAGATGGTAACGTCTCAGCGACCACATACTTATTCAACTGCCCAAGGACTTCCTGTGAATGTTCCTGAGTTAAAGTAAGCGTCGTGGTCTGGCCATCTCCAGCCGCTTGCGAGATCTCCAGCAGCTGCTGAACCACTTCCGGAGCTTTATCTAGTTGTATTTCTCGAACTTCCTGTACGTTGCTCCCGGTTGGTTGAATCTCAAGCATCACTGTTTGGGTAGTGGCAGGCGGTTCAGTAACCTTTAATGGTGATTTCACTGGTTTCTGCTTCGATTTGCGACGTTTTCTAGTTGACTGGTCTGTCTCTGCTGTAGCTGTAGATGTCGAAACAGCAGAATTTTGTTGTGTTGAGACAGCACTAGTGTTGCATTCAGTAAGCGGAAGCACAGTCTCACTCGATCCAGATACCAGAGGTGATTCAGAAGTGTGTCCTTCTGAAAGAGTTCTTTCCACAGAACCTATAATATACAACAATTTAGTGCTCAAGATGAGGCAGAAATGCGAATTTGTTAAAATCTGATTGTTTAAAGTTATTCCATTCACTATTCTAAAAACGGATGGAATATGTTCCAATAGTAGCAATGAAATCGGTGAATAAATTAAAAAGTTGCCACACAGCAAGCTTACCTTGTCTAGAGCCTGAAGCAGCAACATCATATGGCGGCGGAGGTTTCATTGGTTGCTCTTGTTGTGATTGCCTAGTAACCTGACGACCATTCGGTAACAACTGTTGAAGTACTTCCAGTTGAGCTGCTGCCAGTGGCTAAAACATTTTGACGTGCACAATAATTGCTACAAAAACTCTCAATGCAAGTTTGTGCTATTTAAAACAGATATTTATCAATTACTGTTTTTAACAAGAGTACTGCCGAAAAAGAAACGAACAAATGAAAGACAAGAAAATACTGATGCGTGACCGCAAGAGGCATACCGCCCGCCGCGTAGCAAGTGTTCGATCTGCTGTTTTGTCTTGGCAGGGGGGGGGGGGTACCCTAGTCCTGCCCTGGCCAGGGAGGGGGTACCCCTGTCCTGGGTAGCCCCCCACCCCCCAAGCCAGGACTGGGATACCTCCGCAGAAAGGACCAGAGACCTGAGAAAGAACCTGGGACTGGAGTACCCCCCCCCCCTTCGGAATGCGGGCGGTAAAAATCCCAACAGTAAGCATATAAACTCACTTGAGGCAAGACATTTGTTCTTGCTCCGGTACCTGGTACCGTGGTTCGCGGCTCACCAATGTGAAGTGTGTGTTGAGCTACTGCCTGCTTAGTTTCCGAGTTAGTCTGTATCATCGGTGTACTGGGTTGAGCAGTCGGTGGGCAGGGTAGCAGGGGTATGGTGGACATAATGCTTGGTAATGAACCGTTGACTCCAGCCGCTTGGTAAGAGGGAGACATCAGTAAAGGGTTGATAGTAGACATATGATTCGTAGTAGTGGTGATAGTAACGCTGGAACCATCCGAATCGATAGACACACCACCTGTGGCACAACTGCTAACATTGGAATTGCTGGATTCAGGCTTTGTACTATTTCCTCCATGACTGTTCGTCCCATCTTCCTTTGAATCTCCACCATTCTTCGGAGCAGAAGCAAAAGTTTGAGAAATATCGGCAGTAACCGGTAATGCTGAAATCGGCAGACCAGATACTAAATTGGGTAATTGAGGTAAAGTTGGAATCAGTCCAACCGGTAATCCTGGCAACTGAAATGATATTAATGAAATTGACATTAATACAGTGTGAACTATCAAGCTATACAAGTATTATACTTTTAAAGGCAACCGCTTTGAAAATTGCAAACAAAACAATTTTTTTGCCTTCACATGAATTTGAAGACATATACCTGCACAATGGGAGTGGTTTGCTTTGATTGGCTTAAAATAATGTTATTGAACAACTGTGCCTGAAGAATTTGTTGCTGTTGTAATTGTATCTGTTGTTCAGCAACCTGTTTCTGCAGCAACGTGATCTGTTTCCGTTGTGCTTCCAGCTCCGCCTTCTGTGTAATGAAACAAAGTGTACATGTAATATGTACGTGGATTTCATTTTACCTTTTTCTTCCTCTTTGAGTCAGATTGGGGAGATCAGATACTAAACTGAGAAGGTAACGTTAAAGATGAATCTACAATTGATGCTAAACAACAATGATTTTCAAAATTGCCTCTTATTATAAAAGTTACATAAATAAGGCTTATTATTCATACTCGGGAAAAAAAACAATAACGAAACTGGTTTCATTCACATTAACATCCAAAAATACCTTTGCTATGAACAAACACATCAAAGGAAATAAAGTGAAACTTACCGTGTCTAACACGGCACTCTCACCACCTCCTCCCTTTTGTGGTGCCGTGGGAGGAGGTTCTGGCGGAACTGCAAAAGGTGGATGTACCGAGATTTCATCTGAAGTTTCGCCTGATTCTCTACGTTGTCCATCTATTGGTACATCATTTCGTGCGGTCTGACTATTCTGAGTATCTCCTTTTTCTGACTTCTCACTACTAGCCATGCCTTGACTAGCTTGTAATGTAACCTTGTCATCATTCATAGCTTTTCCCTATTTTGAAGTAATGTAATAAATGGGAAAAAAAAGATGCATGAAATGTTCAAGTAGATAGAAAAAGAAACTCCCTTATTTGTAAACATGAGATGGTTTTTTTGTTCATTATCAATGTCCAGCCATAAGGCACCACAACTTAGGCCTTATTCATACTGAAAGTGACATACGCCATGGCATTTGTAATACTTACTTCTGATAGATTGCACTTTGAAAAAGCACCTGTATTTGACATTACAGATGAAGACTGTGTGTGAATACGCCATCATATTTTTAAAAGACATACCTTTTCCTCAAGGATAACCTTCTCTTGTCGCAGCAGCTGCATTTCCTTACTTGTAGTTTTGGTTGTCTCATCGTCGCCACTCGAATTGTGCTGTGGCGCAGTTTGGTTCACTGAAATACCGTCTTCTCTTGCAAATACAACCTGCGCAGGCCTCGAGCTAATTAATCTGAAATTTTCATTTGACTAAATGAAATTCACTTCGGGAACCAAAATGTCAAGAACCAAATTCTTTTATTAATTTCCACTTTGTGGGGCCTCTGATTTGGCTCTTGGATGGTTTTTAAGGCAAGTGCAATTTTTCACCTTTTGCCTGCATTGTTAAAATTACGATTAGCTAGCCGCGCCAAAAGCTTGATGCCTTTCCCCTTGATAAAGAAAAAAATCAAGAATGCTTGCCAGCATTGTGTCATACCTGTATTAAGTTAAGTAACATCAAGTAATACTATTTAATAATCTGCTTGTTCTTTGAGCATTCTGTGGTGTCATTTAGCACCTGTGGTGCCATTAGGCATCTGTGGTGTCATCAAGTAAGGAGAACCATCTAGTATCAATATTTGAAGTTAGTCTCATGAGCCATCTAGTGGCAATATTTGAAATTAGTCTCATTAGCCATCTAGTGGCAATATTTGAAATTAGTCTTTTGAGCCATCTAGTGACAATATTTGAAATGAAATCAGCCTGCTGAGCCACCTTTTGTTAATAGTTGAAATTAAGTTTTCTGTCTACAACCAAACAAGCAGATACCACAGTGAGAAGATAAGTCGCTATGCTTTAGCAAAGCAGGCGTGACTAAAAACGGACGACAGAACTGAAAGCTAATCAACGAAACTGATTCTAATTCAACAATACCTGGTGACAGTCTTGAATTTCGTATTATCAATCCCACTGGAACCTTCCTCAGCAGAATAGTGAATATGTGAGCGTGCCTGAATAAGAAAGTTCAAGAAAAAAATTAGGGGCCTCAATTTCATTGTGTATACTTATCATGCATACTAATTAAAGTTGTCACAACTAGAATCGCAGTCGAAACTTAACGAAGGAAGTTCTTACCTGTGGACGTCTGTTCCAATCATCATGCTGAGGTACAACCTGTGGAACCCAAGGAAGGTACAACTGCTGCACAGGATGAGTTCCACTCATCTCCACCAGGTGGCCAGTTCCATTATCTACCACCAGGTGGCTACCATCCTCTCCCGGTATTAGATTTACTTGCTCCACTACGACAGAATCCGTTGCCGATAATACGGTTGTCTCTAGGGTCACTATAAAAAACGTGTTAGATATGTGCTGTCCAGATACCCGAGGAAGAAAGACAAGATCCCCGAACATATGTAGAGCAAGACTTTCTTTTATGTCTACCTGGCATGGGTTGATGGGCTTGATACAACACCTCCCCAGTCAAGCGATTTACGTGGTCGTCTTTAATCTCCCTCTGATCAGACTCATTGTGATGTTCAGTCTCTTTCTGGGCCTGTTGTTTCTGGAGTTCCCTGTGATACTTCCTCAGTCCGTGTTCTGGTGGTTCCCTGTCACCACCGGTCGTCTTCATCTGCTTCTCCACACGGGCAATTGTTGAGTAGCCTGCGGCAGTCACCCACTGAATGAACTTGTAACAGTTTGATCTAAGGCCACCTGCGATTAATTGATAGTTCAGGTTAAATGTATGCAAAGTCCTTCTGGTGACAAAACTCATGACAGATGGCACCCTAAATTCGGAGACTGAGTATCGGTGATCCTTGCTTGTGAACTATTGTCCACAATGATATTCTAAAGCAATCCTTCCCAGTTCACCTTTGTCGTTTGGACAACTTTATACCTGTTGGAGTTAGCATCTCAGCCAAAACTCTCCTGGTCTCAGCCTGTCCACTCGCCGCCCTCTCTCGCCAAGCCTCCAGCAAGTTGGCATGAGTTAATGCAATCTAAAAAGAAATTATTAAGGATTATTTCACTTTGAGAGATAACAAATACAAAAGCCTTCTTTCTTTGATATTTGCCAATCGTAATTGGGGATAACACTGCTAAAATTATTGAAACTTATTTTAGAGCGACACCGATTTTGCTTTCCTTCAATGTGAATACTACTTACAAGTAAAAATCAAAGTAGCACCTTCAGTGAACTCGCGCTTTAATATTGTATGATCATTGGTTGCTACTGATGGAATGACAAATACTAATTTGTGCGTCCAGCGATTTACCTTTTTACTCTGTAAGCCCGAAAGGAGACTAGCATCTACTTTTCCTTCTAGTTTATTTTTAAAAAAAATTATGGAGTAAAGGATTATGATCAATACCATGCAGCATAAATCGGTGCAACACTTTTCTTTGTGCATTCCAACTATTGGCTTAACACGACCCTCGGCTGTTTTACTTCTCATTTGGTTCACTCGGCAGTTGTACTGTAAATGAAACGTTTTCGAGGAATTGAAGAAATAATTTAAGGGATTTCTTCATATGAAAAATTGCGTCTAATAGTTCCACAAACTTTAAATAACTTATTGCACGGTTAGTTGAATTGAAAATTTTCACACAAAATACTTCCATCTGAAACAACACCTACATCTTCTGTTTTAAGTTTCTTGTGAAGAAAATTGTTTGAATAGAGAAGAACCCTCTGACAGCCTCTCTCACACAGTTTGTAATCATCTCGGAGCACTTTCCTTGTCTTGAGTACAAAATCTCCGAATTCCTTCGAGTGCTTCTGACCATTACCTAATCCAATGGTCTTGCGTCTAAAAATATTGAGGTCAAATCATGTGGTAATTCGCAGAAGATTAGCCGAGTTCTCTTTCAAGGATTTAATTGAAATAATTATTAATTACTTTCTGCATGAATATATTTTTAAGTTTACTTTTTCGATTTCGTTTTTAAGAATTCTTCGATGTTGTAGACTTTCTGTGTGCTCAAGCGCTTTGCTTCTTTCAACAGCCGTATTAATAATTCTGCGCGTTGTCTTATTTCTTCTTCACTGCCTACAAACATAGTTGTTAGCAGTCAATCACGTGCCATAAAGTTTCAAATTAGTCCAAGCAAAAACGATTCAATGCTCTTCGCCTACTTTAGAAACCCTGTTTGCACCTCCATTTTTTTCATTTGACGCATCTAATTGAACCGTTGAAATACCTTCAAGGATGTACTTCTGTAAACATCCACATGGCCGCCTCTTAAATGCCGGACACCACAATCTCTCAGCTGCAAAATTGTGACTATATTTTCGGATTGCAAATGATAGTTTTCCTTCAAGACTTTTATTTCAAGATTTTTACCGCCCGCGTACGAAGTAAGGTTATATTTTCACAGGTGTCTGTCCCATGCCCTGTTGGGGGAAGGGGGTACCACAGCCAGGACTGGTACCCCCACAATCAGGACTGGGATACCCCCGCCCAGGACTGGTACCCCCGCCTCCCCCCCCCCTCTCCGGACAGCAGAGCAAGTGATGCCACGCCTCTTGCGGTCACGCAGGATGACTTTCTTGTTCGAATGTAAAAATGTCACAATATCACAAAATACAAAACGTAACAAACCGTCTGGATTGTTCAAGGCCTCTACGAGAGAAAAGGCAAACTGGCGAGCTTCCTTGATGTATTTATCCTTTTCCTCTGTCAATTGTGCTGGTGTTGGCTCGGCCTTCATCTTTCGTGGTCGATCAAATGCTAAACCTGTATGTAGAATTAAAAGGGCCATGTATAAGAGGAATTAAGGCAAAATTTGCACTGAGGATAACACTGCACATACATAAATACAATAAATGATTCCAAAGAGCACATACTATCTCTTATTTGTATTGGGTATTCTTTTATGAAAAGTGGTCAAACTATGAGAGAAATTCAACGCGCAATGGAGTACTTTTTCAAAAGGATCTTACCACAAGCATTGCATAAGGTAAGTTTCGTTCCAGTTACGAGGTCTGTTTTCAGTCTGGGTGAAGGTTGGTGTCGCGATCTCTTCGAAGTGTTCCGAAGTTTATTCGCCTTACAAACGTACGGCGATTTGCACAAATCACAAGAAAAGGGTGTGCCTGAAAAAAAAATCATGTCATCATTCCACTTCACAGTCGTTAATTACACTACATAATAATTCGAGTTATTTCACATTGTCTTTTGGTCTATTCACAAATCTAATTTTGAGATGCGGTTCCAATCTCAGAAAAAATCGTTTTCATTTGACTAATTAGGTACAATAATTGTAACTAAAGAAACCGGTAAAGAACTCATTTCTGTGAATGTTTTCCTTGTAACGCAATCAAAAACCATGTAATCGCACGTGTGAACAGACAATAGGTTCTGGGTAGAAATGCACCAAAGGTTCATTTGCACGATTGATGCAATTTTTCATTGTTTTGCTTTTACACGTGCAACCCATCCAATCGACAAGCATTTAAAATGAAAAGTACAAATCCTCAAACACTAATGGTTACTAACCATCCGCCAGTCTGTCGAATGATCTTACAACTACACCGTCTTTAACAGACGACCCAGTTTTCTGTCGCTTGTATTTTCGTTTAGAATGATACTCTGGGGAATATGCACGTTTCCTAATCTTCTTTCGCTCACTTTTTCGATGTGTTGCAGCACTCTTAAAACAAAATGAAGAAATCAATGCCGTTGCCCAAAACTCTAGAAAATGTCAATGTTGTGTGAATATTGTCAAAAAAGTATCAATGACAAAGTGATCAATTTTTGTTAAGACATTGTAAAATTATAGATCTAGTATGCAGTATACTTTTCATTACCTTAAGATGAAGATCATGAGATTCTTTGTTGCTTTCCGTTCTTTTTTCACTGCAAAAATGTGAAATTATGACAGAAAGTCAAACGGGGCCACATGGTATTGTTTACAATAATATGGTTCTACCATAGTTGGGAGAAGCTGACATCTTTGTTGGGAGAATTTAGCGCAAACTATAATCTGTATTCATCTACTTCGTGTTCCATTATATTGAAATAGTATACAGTAGTATTAAACTATATTTTGTCAACTTGACATATGTTCTTCGAAAGCTAAACATATCTCTCTACCACACAAACAAGACGTGTGTAGATCTTGTCCTTTGCATACCATACCTTTCCTCCATCTTTAATTAACTACAAATGTGACGTCATTGGTAGAGGTCGCACACAGTTATTGAACATCATAGTTAAATTAATCGATTACTTGGCGCAAAATTTCTAAACATATAAAAGCAACACAATTTTTTTATAAGTCCATTGTATTCTCTTCCATAAATGAGCACCGTTTACGTTGCAATAATTTGACTCAATATATATTTTCAATGCTACTTTACGATCACTATTGTGTCTGAAAACCTTCTTCATGGCCAAAAGAATTCGTTCATATGTCCTGTTGATACAAAACATTTTGATATTCTTTTGAAAGGTAAAGGAGAAAGGTTTTCCTGCACGATTCTTGCGATAGCACCACTCAAGAATAAACCCAATACAATTTGCCGACAATCATGTGGATTTACCATTAATTTTACTGAATGTTTTTCTGGGTATTTTATCAAAAAGCAAAAGTCCAGATGCTCTTTCTATTGAGTCTACTGGAACTAGATAGTACTTCATGTCAATTTCAGTTGGTAGAACTTGATTTGGCATCACAAATGAAAGTAACTCCTTTTGTCCTGCCTCTGTCTCGCACACCACAACCTGAAGCAAACAAAATTGGCTAATTAACCCAAAACTTGGAAATACGTAGTCTAACCACACGCGTTACTGTTCACAAAATAAGCTGTTACCCGTCTGAAAATCAAAAGATATATACTACTCCCTCCCCTAAACCAATGTTGATTGCGATAGCGCCACTGTCATTTAGCAACCCAACGGCCCTGCTATTTTCTGGTAAATTTTCCCACAAACACCAAGAGACTGAAAATAGTGCTTTGGTCTGCCAAATGTGTAAATACAACAAAAACGTATGTGAATCGCAAACCGACTTCAGTGTTGCAAAAGAGAAAGAATAATATAATTCAAGTCTACTCACTTTGAAGAAATGGGTTGGAACAGCAACATTATTCTTTCCTATAACTTCATATTTCACGTATAACTTCCCATCACTTTCTTTCCTGGTGAAAAAATTCTATTTAGAAGAGTAACCAAGTGATTGCACGTGAAAAGCTTTGCAAATAATGGCAACAACTTATTTAAGGTCCATAATGACAAAAATTATTACCCGAGCAAGGGACGACAATTGGCACCCCCAAATCTGGCTCTGGACCCCCCGCCTTACGTTTGTACATTTGTACGGAACTAAGCCACCTGCAATTACTGAAACCGTGACTTCACAATTCACCTGGGCAGATAAAGAGGTCCCGTGCAAACGTAAACATTCGCATACTTCTTGGCCAAATGCCGCACAAACTTTTCCAAAGTGTTCCAGGCATCTCGGTTAAAGCCTTGGCCAACCTGTCAAAGAGAAATTTAAAAAGAAAACAAAACTTCCAGGATACGAACCTTTCAACTTTGTTTGACTTCACATATCTCTAAACAAAGGCGATTATTAGATCAAATGCGCATGTTTTCGGTTTATGTTCACCCCATGCACCAATTTTTCTCCTTCAAATGAACATCATTTTTCACACCATGCCCGTACCTGCGGTGATATATTACTCAGGTGAAAAGTCTGATCCATCGCCTTTTGCGACCACCTGTGATTACCGGCCGCTGCCAGATGTCCTCTGTCATATCCACTTTTCTTGTAATCATCATTTGTTGCTCTGAAGTACTCGTGGATCGAGTCATCTGCTGTAAACTGGGAATTCTCTCTGGTAATTCCGTCATTTCGTTTCACCTTTTCATGAGTTAAGTGTTCGAAGACCCAATGGGGTGTCCTATTTCTCTTGTCATAGGCCAGCACAAAATCATCGAAAGACCGGATGTTGTCCAGACTTGGAAATCCATGTTTCATTATCTGGGATACACTCGGTTTCACAGATAGTGATGACTCCGATCGTACAGCAGGCACATTTGAAATTGGAGCACTTGATGCATTGACGACTGGCAGCGGGAGGTAGTATTTTCGCTCCGATTCTTCGGATGGTCGAGCATCGCTTCGACCCCTAGATCTTTCCAGGCCTGCTCCAAGTAGACCTCCAACACCCAAAGAAAGAGCTGATACAACTGGTAGTAGTCTAGACTTCGACATATTCTAATATTATTTTGATATTATTGCAAATACTGATTAAGTGACGGCGTTTAACCTCTTTTGTTCATATCGTGTGCAACTTACATGTGGTGTCCTTCATCTACAGGGAATCCCAAGCCTCGTTTCCAGAAAGAGAATCCCCAACTAGATCTAGATCTAATTTGTGTGAGTTGCACAAGAGAAGATGGCTTCGACGAGCCGAGGGTAAAAAAATCCTGACTAACGAATACAAATGATCTAAGTAGCAAAACTTGATTGTTTTAAATGATTTAAACATTTCTAGCTTACATTGAGAACACTTTTTAAAGGGACGAGGATCGGAAATTGGACAAATTTTATGTTCAAAATGTAGACCTAAATTTTCAAGACCTACATCTAGAATAAATCCAGTGTATTAAATTTAATAATTGTTTTCTGTGGTTTCAGTGGGGGCAACATACTTTCCTGTCCAAACCATCCAGAGGTCCACTTGATAGAGGACTATCATGCAGGTGACATGGTATGTCCTGAGTGTGGTTTAGTTGTTGGAGACAGGCAAGTGTTTTGATGTCAAATCAACTATTTGATTTATTTTCAATTGTGTAGACGAAATGAATTACTGAAGAAGTGCCTACCGTAGGACTAATATTCATTGAAATTAATGTACACAACTATATCCAGATAATTTGCTCGCACATCAAGTGAAATTAATTTCATCATTCAATTACCAAGGTCAAAACGTCAACATTTTACTGTAAGTTTTAAAATTTCGTACATCACAGTATTGTCTTGTTTTTTTTACATAGAGTAATAGATGTTGGTTCGGAGTGGAGAACGTTTAGTAATGATAAAGACACAAAAGATGCATCTCGAGTCGGTGCAGCAGAGGTTAGTAAATAATTAACAAACCAAAACATTAAAAAATCATCATGATGACTTAAAAGATATGTCAAAAGTGATTAAACGCATTTAAGATGAATATCTTGTGAATAACGTGTACTTTAATATCAGAAAAACTATTGCAGTTCAAATGTCAGAAGTCTGAAATTTGAAAAAAAAAAGCACACACACACACAAAGGAACAAACAAAAAATTAAACCACAGTTGTTTGAGTGCAAATTTGTTTAACGGTAGGTACATTTACGAATATCCAAGGTAATCATGTTATTTTATCTTAGAATCCACTGTTAGAAGGAGGAGATCTTTCCACGATGATTGGAGTTGGTACTGGAGATGCTAGCTTTGATGCAAACGGAAGACCACTTTACAAAAACAGACGACAGGTAATTTCCCTCTTTTTCCATAACCGTTCACGGCCAGCAACTGCGGCAATTTCTTTTCAACAAAATCAAGCAGACTGTTTGTTGTTTAAAGCTGTTGCAATTTGAGAAATAAGCTGCAGGTCTGGGGTTTTGGGGTGGATCTTTTATTAATTGCTTGATTCTCATTTGCTCACGTGTGATTGATATTAAACTTATACTTACTTTGTATTGCAGGTGAACAGTTCAGATCGAGCTTTGATAACGGCCTTTAGGGAAATAGGACAAATGGCTGACAGACTGAACTTACCCAGAATGATTCCTGTTAGTCCAATTTATTTATCTATTTCAAAGACAATTCCGCATTTTGGTGGTATCATCGTATTTCACCATCCTCATTGAGTTCTTCCAGAATGTCTTGTATGCGTTTCTCATTTTGTAGGACAGAGCTAATGTAATATTTAAGCAAGTACAAGAAAGCAAAGCTTTGAAGGGTAGAAGTAACGATGCCATTTCTGCGGCGTGTTTGTACATTGCATGTCGACAAGAAGGAGTGCCGAGATCATTCAAAGGTATCAATATTTTACAATGAATGGAAAGCGGTGCATTACAGCAACTCCGCAGCAATATTTGCAGTAATTTTCATATAAATATTCAAATTCAGTAATGACAAATATGAAAGAAAGTTTTCATTTGAGTGTCAATTTTTTTTGCGCACAGGCCAAAATAGATATCGGAAATTATTTGACCCAACAGCTTAAGGGTGCGTTTATATTGGAGCGAAAACAAAAATTTTCTTTGATGTTTGTCGCTTATCCTTTGATCTTTTTTAATATTGAACTTTGATCTTTTTCGCTTTTGCTCCCGATTTCGTTTGGTGTGAGTAGGCCATTAAGTTTGTGGGAAATCTTTTCGTTAGATACAGTATTCCAGAAATAGCACCGACGTATTGTGCGTTATATACTAATGGCACAGAAAATAAGATAATTCACTCTTTTTTTTCCAACAGAAATTTGTGCGGTGTCCAAAGTTTCCAAGAAAGATATTGGTCGAGTGTTTAAATTGATTCTGAAGACCCTTGAAACTAGCGTTGAACTGATCACGACGGGAGATTTTATGGTAAAGTACTACACACACAATTTACTGTGCAATTTACTGGACCAAATTTACAGTACTTGTTTTAATTGATGATGTTTGTATTTGTTTAGTTGACAATGTTTAATTTTATATTTTAATGAATTTTCATTGCAGTCGCGCTTCTGTTCCAACTTACAATTGTCAGCCAAAGTGCAGAAAGCTGCCACGGCTATTGCGAAGAAAGCTGTGGATCTTGATCTAGTCTCGGGGTGAGTTGCGAATAGGATTAGGAAATAATTGGATACTTAAAAAGCTACAACTAAAAATTGACAACAGTAACAAGACATTTACAGTACCCACACTTCCTTGTCTGTTATGTTGTTAATCCCTTCCTTCTTTATTTCAACAGGAGAAGTCCCATTTCCATAGCAGCTGCTGCAATTTACATGGCATCTCAAGCTTCGAGTGATAAAAGGTCTCAAAAAGGTAGGCTACTTTTATTGATTTGATGATGCGTCAAAATGTGTATATTTTATGGCAAAAAACGTTTAATTGTCAATCTTTAAAAACATGCAAAGTAAACACATATGTTAAGGTACTGTACATACATCTTATGCTTTGCCCTACAGAAATTGGAGACATAGCCGGAGCCGCAGAAGTCACCATCAAACAGTCGTATAAATTGATGTATCCCAAGGCGCACGCGTTATTCCCTGAAGACTTTGTATTTGACACACCGATTGAACAGCTGCCGCCAAATTGAAAAGCATGAACCACTGAGTTTGCTGTATTATAAATTATTCAGCGTTTTCCTGAAATGTTTTCATCTGTGATCTCCAGAGCAGGAATCCAAAAAGTTACTAAAGCTGAATTTTGGAGTCATCTTCTTTGTAAAGTTATTTATTATTGTACATGCCGTTTAAAGATCCGTTGTCCATGTACCATTTTGAAGCCTGGTTTATGAGCGTGAGTTCATTTTGTATTATTTTCACTTTGGTTACATACTGTCTTTATACCAAGTAAACTCGTAAAAGTTTTTGGCTGATTTAAACGGAGTTTAAAGCAGTCTATCGGATCGGTCGGTTGTAACCCACATTTTGCCCTATTTCAGCCAGATCAAAGGTCGGACATATTTCGAAATGTGTCAAATCACTGGGGAATGGTAACATACAACTTTTTTCAGAACTTTTTTTTTGGGTCATTAATTAGGGCACGCA